>JAVJIF010007943.1:0-177258 GCA_038442645.1 Agave tequilana
ACCAAGCACATTGAGATTAGATATCATTTCCTTAAAGATCATTTTGAGAAAGGTGATATTGATATTGATTATATTTCTACTGATTTTCAACTTGCTGATATCTTCACTAAACCACTTGACTTCAATAGATTTCTTTTATATGTGGTGAACTAAATGTTTGTGTTGTTGACTAAAAACTTTTCTTACTATCATATCCTTTTGATGTATGACAAAAAGGGGGAGAAATATGTGTAGTATTATTATGTTTTGTGTTTGGTGTTTGGTTTGTTTTGTTTGTTTGTATTATTATGTTTTGTTTGTTTCTCAAATTCTCAAATAATAAGTTGTTTTATATTTGTTTAAATAGCATTATTTGAGGGAGAGAGTTTTTACCTCTCTTCTATATCTTGTGTTATAACTTATATGTTTTGTCATCATCAAAAAAGGGGGAGATTGTTGGCCCAAAGGTTACACTCTCCATTTATATATTTTTGATGATGACAAAACATGTAAAAGCTATTGGTACTAATAAAGATTCTAGAATGTATTTCAAGTTTGTACTAGTCTGATGGGGCTCTAGAGTTCTAAAAGCATGTTGTAAGGTTGATGGCGCAAGAGGACTCTTTCATAGGAGAGGAGGCTCTAGCTCGGCAACGCAGTTCAGAGACACCTTCCTATATAGTTTTATTTTGTTAGTTGTTGAAGGATAGTATATAGTGTTGAAGCTCAATTTTCCCACACACACAAAATGCACGTGTTTTCAAAGATTATTTTTGTCTCTTGTGTAAAATACTCTAATAGACCTATTTGGTATTTGCATACTCAGTTTATTGTACTTTACAAAAATCATTTTTGAAAAATAACATATCTTCAAATCATTTCTGTCAAAAAAATTTTATTTTGACCTGTTGCGATCGACTGGGCGGTCGACCGGCTCTATTACAGGTCAGAACGGTCGATGACCGACCGCAGTTCTGACCCTTGGGTGCGTGCATGTGTGCACGTCATCCAATCGACCGGTGCGGTCGACCGTGACCCCATGTCGGGCGACCGGGCGGTCGATCGACTGACTGTACCCAACTCTCTGTTTGGGACGGTCGACCGGGCAGTCGACCAGAGCATGCCAACGGTCAAAAATTTTTGAAAACCAGTCGACCGTGAGAGCTCTTTCTGTCAAATGGCTAGTTTTTTAAACATGTTTTAAAACGTGGTTTTTTATTTTAAAATATGGTTTTAGGCTGGTTTTGGGTCTTATCCTTCCTAATTAGTCAAAATAAACATTTACCCTTTAATCCCTACCTAAATCCTATAAATAGGGGTGTGGGGTTGAGGAGAAAAAGAACAACATTTGCAAAGAAATCAAAGTCTGAGTATTCTTGAAAGAAGTTTTTATTCTCAGTTTTTGTGCTCTAATCTCTGATTTTTCTCTGAAGTTTTTGAATCAATCTCTCTTCTACTTTGTTTTATTTTTCACTTACAAACCTTGAGCTTCAATCCTATATATTATTCTCTAGGGTTTTGTAAAGAAAAGTTTTTCAAAGGAGAGTTGTGGTCTTTTGATCACCAAGTGATTATTGTATTTATGGCTCCACTACCTCTGGACTAGAGGAGTGTGATTGAGGAGTTGGGTACTCCCTAGTGGTTGTAATCCTTATATAAAAATTCTAGTGGATCGGAAATCCTTCTGGGTGAAAGGCGGGGATGTAGAGCTGGGTGCTCGAACCTCGAAACAAATCTCTGTGTTTGCGATTGGTTTACTTGTGTTGTTTGCTTTCTATTCATTCCATCTTATATTGTCGATCTATACTCTCATAAAAAGATTGCATTGCGTACCTCAAACTCTTATTTAGAGGAATCATGAGAAGAGTTCAGAGCCCTTCACGGGGTATTTGGCTTCTAATCTTGCTTTGAGTGATCGTTACATCATCTCACTTTTAAATTTTTACATTGATTAGCATATTCACCTATTCACCCCCTCTAGGTGATTTCATCCGTGTCTAAGCAATGGGCCAAATTATGCCAAACCACTGTTCTTCGAGCTTTCGCCTCATCAATCCCCAACCATTGATACCGATTTGGTAAGAGTCAAATTCTAATCAACTTTTCCCTTAGGTCAGTCTCCTATTTAAGTCCGAGATGTCCCTAGGGCCAATGTCTACTCAATTTAGTTAGGCTTGGGTTAGTGAGTGAGGAGATTGTTTGTGGGCTAAAAGAGGGTAATGACTTCCCACCTTATCTTGTTTATAAGACAAGCCCTTAAATCAATTTAGTGCAACGCGTACATATACATGAAAAGAAACACTTAAGTAATGTAAACAATTCAAAAGTGTTCCTATACTACATGCTATGCACATGTACCTTTGCTCCAGCACTCTTCGACAGTAATATAAATGTAAACAACATTAGACTGCTTAAATGCAAAATCTAAATCATTTTTAGCATTTAACAAATATCAATTTACTATTGAGGTTAGAAAGTATGTATAGTAATTTAAACAAGAAAATAAATAGTTGCAGAAACTTTACTTTAAAAATTCAACCAACCTACAAAAAATAAAGTTAGTAGTTCACTCAGATTCCCGCGAGAATGCAGCAAATTTGAGGGCTTCTGGGCTTTGCTTTCTTGAGCAAAGTCCAGGGCCACTTATATGTCTAACACAGTTAAAATTTCCTTGATATCTATCACTGCACACCAATAGCAAGGAAGAAAGTTAACCAAAAAATGTAAATTTAAAAAGGGAGTTACTTACCGTCCCTCCTCGGCAACAGCGCCAAAATTTGATTGAATTTAAACCTGCACACAGAAAATACAGAATTTCAGGAATACAGAACAGAAGTGCAAGTACTCAATACTACCACTATAGCAAGTAGTTATGTTGGTCATGATCCACAAGGAGGGGAATAGCGATGGAAGCTTTTTATAAGTTCTTTTAAAGTTATAAAAATGGTTAAAAGTTCTTCTCTTGTTCTTTAGAAAGAAAAGGAAAATAAGTTATGTTAAATTGAGAAAGTGGTAGGTTGAAGTAAATGGAGAAAATAGAAAATGAATTTATATAAAAAAATTAAAAAGAGTGAATAAAAGAGTTGGGAGATGTAGTGATCTAAACTAAAGGATTAAAAGAAAGAAAGAAACCTAAAAGAAATACTTACTTTTTTGGTTGATGACTTACCTTGGATCGTTGGCGTATCTACCTTGCTTCGGAGGTGATCAAACTATAATCCATAAGATCATGCTCAATCCCCATTCGCATTACATCATGAAGACGAACAAGAATGAAATGATACAGAATCTTGAGGAGGAGATCATCATCATGAAATATCGGTGGCAAACACACAACAAGGGTATACCGATGCTACTAGATTCGCTTGGATACTCATCCAAAATCAAACGAGGAAAAGTAGAAAAGAAAAGAACATATAAACAAAGAAAAATATAAACAAGTTACCTTTGATCGCTTGTAGAAATGATGAAAGAAAGGAAGAGGTTACATCGGTGTCACTCTCAACATAAATCTCTCTCCTTACTTACATTAATCTCAGTCTAGCCTATGCCTACAAAGAAATAAAATAACATAAAATAAAAATGAAAACTTAGACAAAAAAATAAAAATTAGCCTAAGAATTCTTCTCTGCCTAATCGTTCCCTATGACCTCAGAAATTCTAGTATTTATAGGCAAAACCAAAAGAGGGAGAGCGTCTGAAGATAAAGGAGCAAACGCTCCCGATATCTCAACAAGATTGCCCCCAAAATGCCACAAATGTCGTGTTTCCTCTGCAATCTTGTTAAGATACGGGGAGCGTTTGCTCCCCTATCTTCGAACGCTCTCCCCCTTTTGGTTTTTTCCTAAAATACTGAAATTTTCTGAGGTCACAGGGAACGATTTGACAGAGAAGAATTTTAGGCTAATTTTTATTCTTTTTTCGTGTAGATTTTTATTTTTATTTTATGTAATTTTTATTTCTTTATAAGCATAGGTTAGACAGAGATTCATGTAAGTAAGAGAGATTTATGTTGAGAACGACACCGATGTAACCTCCTCATTTCTTTCATCGTTTCTACAAGCTGTAATATCTCTGTTTTTGATAATACATGATTTAGTAATGTATAATAATTTAATATATAAATGTTGTATATTTTTATTGTTTTTATCTTTTGTGATTTTTCTACTAATTGCCATTAACTACTATTATCAGCATTAATTATTTTAAATTGTTATTAGTATTGTAGTTACTAATGTTGTTATTATTATTATTATTGTCATTATTATTATTACTACTATTATTGTTATTTTAATTAGTATTAAAAATTATTATTAGTTTAAGTGTGTGTGTGTGTGTGTGTGTGTATTTACTTGGTACTAGCATTATTATATTTCATTCTTTCCATTTTGCTTGATTCATATCTTGATTCCTAATCCTACCCACTACACCATACCCATTTGGATTCAACCCAAAACCCATAACCCAATACCCTTATATATAATCTATCATCAATCCTAAATCTAACCCTAATCCCTATCCTAATCTCCTCCATCTCCCAACTACACAGCCGCCCCCCTTTGGTTAGCAACCCACGCAGCACCAGGCCGCCCAACTCCTCCACGCGCAGCCGTGCACCATCACGCACGCACCCGATCCCAGCAAATCCAACACCCAACCCTCTCCTAGCCACAGCCAAATCCAACACCCGACAGCCGTGCCTCACCTCCTTGGCCTCATCCGGAGCTCCACCCGGCCATCACCAACCGGATGAGTACACATGCATGCGGGGATGTTGGCTGCCTTCTCCAATTCGTGAGCACCAGCTTGGCCGAGCTCAGTAGCGTGAGCTTGTCACCCAAGCGGGGACTATAAGATAGTTGAATGGTTTAAGAGTTTATTTGGAAACAAAATGAGTGAGACGTGCACAACATGTGCACTTTTAAGCAAAACTCAGTTCTATTGATTCAATGAAGGATTATTAATCAGTTCACTCATTGCATCCACTCTGCTCTAGCCAATACCCTCAACCAACCACCATGCGTGAGCCCCTCTCCCATTGGCCGTGGCCATGCACCCCTATGTAAGTGCATCTCTCCTCCTTTGTTTACTATAGTTAAGTGTGTCTGCTATTGTGATTTAATGTGCTTGGAAGGGTATATTATTATTAGTGGTTACCTTTATAAATATGTATTATAATGTGCTTGGGACTTAATAGACATGTATGTATGTAGGTTTAATGTGTGTGGGATACCATTTTCCGGCTCTTCGTGGATCACCATGGATCACCGTCGGCGAGCGCGAACGCACCCACCACCCTTCACGGCGAGATGCTCTATCCAACGACACCCTCCGCGGTCCCCGACGCCTCCGCCAAAGCCTCCGTCGGTGCGCCGCAAATCACCACATTATTAGGTGAGTTACTTTCCTTCTCCCACTTCATTTCTCTTCCATTTCATGTAAAAGTATATATATATATTAATATTATATAATATATATATATATATATATATATAGAGAGAGAGAGAGAGAGAGAGAGAGAGAGAGAGAGAGAGAGATAGACTTGTATCCTTTCAAAAGGATTTGATCTCGGATCCTTCCCACCTCAAATTCAACCCTCCAACATTCGAATACAAGATCCACTCCATTGAAGTTGATCTATACTATTTCAAGTATCTATAAACCAAAAATCAAGTGTTTTAAAATACTTTTTGCCCATCCATCAAGTAGGGGAAAAACGGACGGCCTAAATGTGAGTTGGTTAGTTTAACGGTGTAGAACATTTGAAATCTAACAAAAATTAGTATAGGGGTTTTTAAATGTTTAGATCATAATGAAATGCCGGATCGAGAATTTGTATGTCTAAAAGACATAGATCTAACCAACTCACTACTTTCGGCCGTCCATTTTGCGTCGCTTGATGGATGGGCAAAAAGTATTTAAAACACTTGATTTTGGTTTATAGATACTTGAAATAGTATAGATCAACTTCAATGGAGTGGATCTGTATTCGAATGTGGAGGGTTGATTTTGAGTGGGAAGGATCCGGGATCAAATCCTTTTGAAAGGATACAAGTCTATATATATATATATAATATATTATATATATATATATATATATATATATATATATATATATATATATATATATATAATGTGTAGTATAATATATCTTAATTTATATGCGTGGGTTTGCTATTTATTTATGTGGATGGGTGTGTCATTTAATTAAGTGTATGTTATTTAATTAAGTACATGCATACTTATATATATATATATAAGTGTGTGTGCATGAGTTGATGATTGTATATTTGTATATATATATAATATAGAATGCATGTATGTATATATATATTTAGTGACTATGTATGTATGTGCACTTGTATACGTATATATGCGGGTGTATGTGTGGTTGCTCGGGAGTGTGTTTAGTGTACATGTATATTATTTGTATGTTCGTTGCTTGTTACAGCATTCGAATTTATTCGGTGAGATCCGAACCCAGCTTAGGAGACCCGGACCCGATCCAGATTCGTGCTCATTGTGGACCCGATACATAGGCAATCCGAAGACTGATCCATGGGATGATCCGTAGATCAGTACCGATTCGTGCAATGAAGGCCAGACGGCGATTCATTCCCGAAATCGCGTCATTTCATGTGAGTGTTTGCTCTTGTACCATTTCGCTATTTATCTTTGTTTGTAATTGTTTATATGTTAACCGCATTATTTCATGTGATCATCTGACATATTTTACCTGTTTGATTACCTGTACCTCTTCTTGAGACATCAATGACTGTACATCTTATTTATTTAATTGTTTCGAGAGATTTTTGGCGTCATTCCATGTGTTGATAGATCGCCGATATTGGCTTAGGCCTAGCATTGGATACCCTGGACTGTGACTTGATTTGATCTACTATCAGTTGAACTGCGTTACATTTGAGGTTAGAGGACATATATTAAGTATAGTGTTTATTGGCAGTTGTTGGTGATTATCTCGACTAGAATTCCCATGGATATCGAGGAAGTATTAGATATGATATTGCTTTAACCGATAGACTGATCTACCGATACTTGGATTGACATTGACATAGTTAGAGTTGGAGGTGACCTGAATTGATGGATTTGATTAGTGGACTCGATGGTGATGGACTTGAACTTGGGTTGGGGAGTAGGCGTAGATTGGGTTGACCCGACCTGGTAGATTTTAGATTTATTCTCTTAATATATTACTTGAGTTTTATAGATCTTGTGATTGACCTTGATAGAGTGAGAGTGTGTGATAATCTTATTCTTTTGAAATATAAGGATTTGATTATGTGTATCAGGACATGTAGTATTTTAGTTATTGGGATTTGAATATATCGGTGACTCAGAGAAGATATATATATCGATGACTTGAGGATCAGAGTAAATTGATAGGGAGAGACTGTTTATTGATATATTGAGATGGTGGTTATTGTACCAGATTACTGATACGGATAGATACTTGATGTTCACGATGATTGTATTGAGATTGTTGGTTGATAGATTAGTTACTATTGTATTTTAGTGCAGATGGATATGAGATATTGACCGGTTCCAGATGAGACTGGCTATTGAGTATTATCTAGTTCTATTGTTGTATTGATTCATGTTATTGAAAGTTACTGGGAAAATATTGTCAGACCGTAACATATACATTGTTCTATTGTTCTACCGTTTATACGGTAATATTGTTCACATGGTTATTGTTACATTGATATTGTTGTTGTCACCGTATCGTCCCAGTAATCGAAATAACATGGATATTAATTGTTATAAATAATAAAGTAATTGAACAACTTACACTGGGATTGGGGAAATTGATGGAGGAGATAGCGTCTGTATTTTGGGTGGACCTAGGATACAGGTTGCGCAGCCAAGATACGGTTCCACTGCAGGGTTCCGGGGAATGACTGACATCCCGTATTGTTCATGTTGTCATTGTTATTGACACATTGTTATTGTTATTGACTACCTAGCGGTAGGACCTGGTTCAGCGCCAGGTGATTGGGCCGTGGTTCCGGGTATGTACGGAACCCACCCAAAGTATGGACAATGTCTCTTCTATTAATTTCAATAACTTAGGACGTTGATTGACACGCGGGTAGGCATAGTATGGGATGCGTCTACTGCATGTGATAATTGGTGTTCGCTAACATAATAAATGATAATGAACTGTAATGCATTGTGACTGACCGTAATCACCGGATTGTACATATATATCACTATGATAGACATATGTTTGTAACCATGACCAGATTTATATACTAGACTAGAGATATTGCTAGGATACACATCTAGACATCAACTGTTTGTTTATAGTTGTTTTACTCGTCTTTTATCTGTCTATATTCGACTGACCTTGAGAAATTTGCCTACCCTAGTCGACTAACCCATATCTCAAGTCGACTAATGGCAGTTTCTGACTGTTGGACAGTTTCTGTTGTCTGATATTTCCTTCAACGTTATCCAATGTTTGAATGTTCAAAATGGACCTAATAACTACCCTAACTAACCCTAGAGTGCAGCTATAAATAGGGTTGTTAATCTTAGGCCAAAATACCAATTAAAATAGATAGTTTTCTGACTAAAACTCTAAAAAATATTCTGGTTCTTTGAAAATTGTTCCCACTTCCAGACTCTTCACCAATTCCTACTCCTTTGTGAAGATCTCTGAAAGTCATCCTATACTAGCCCTTGTCCACGATCACATACTGAATCAAGGCTTATAGGAAAGGTTATAATCACTCAAAGAAATCATTGTACAAGAGCGTCTTCTTGGTGTAGAAGAGAGGTTGTACAAGGTGTTTTGTTCTCTTGATTGTAAGAGGAGTTGTACACATTTGGCAAAGGGATTTGTCAAGTGGTGTGCAAGTGTTGATTTTGGGTGTACAAAGTCAAGGATAAAGGAAAATCTCAAGCGGGTGGCTTGGGGACTGGATGTAGGTCACGAGGACCGAACCAGGATAAATCACACGTGTTTGTAATGTTTACTTTCTGTGATTTGTTTTTCTTTATTTGCAAGTACATTTAGTTCCTTTATACTAATATTCTTGTGAGTGTTGACATCGTATATTAGATCCACATTTGGCATCATATCGGGACCAACATTTGGTATCAGAGCAGGAACTTCATTTGGTATCAGAGCCCTGCATACCTAGTCAACAATCTACAAGGATGGCAATGGAGTTCCCTTCGTCACAATTCAAAGAAGGACATTCTACACAACGTCCACCGCTATTTGACGGATCCAACTACAACTATTGGAAGTGTGGAATGAAGATCTACTTGCAATCGCTCAACTACGAACTTTGGAACATTTTAGAAGCACCGTACACCAAACCGGCTACGCACTACAACGCTTGGAGTGATGATCAAAAGAGGAATGCGAACCTTGACGCCAAAGCGATGAATGCTTTGTTCTGTGCCTTAACCAAAGAAGAGTTCAACCGTGTGTCAACAGCCACTTCTGCAAATCAAATATTGCATACTCTTCAGGTAACACACGAAGGCACAAATAAGTTAAAGAATCTAAGATTTCTGTTCTTATCCACAGGTTTGAACTATTCAAAATGAAGGACAATGAAACCATCTCAGAAATGGTTGCAAGATTCACCGACATTACCAATTCCTTAGCATCCCTTGGAAAGGAATACACCCAAGTCGAAAAAGTTCACAAGATCCTTTGTGCACTCACATCAGATTGGGAGAAGAAGACAACTGCAATTGAAGAAGCGAATGATCTCTCAACAATGTCGTTAGAAAACCTTATTGGTAATCTAATGGCATATGAAGTGCAACTCGAAGAAAGAAAGAAGGATGAACAACAACCTCTCTCAAAGAAGAAAGAACTTGCCTTCCATGCATCCTCAGACACGGACAATTCAGATGACGATGAAGAGGAGATGGCAATGCTTTCAAGAAAATTCAGAAGATTTTTAAAGCAAGGTAAGTTTAAATGCTTTAATTGCAATAAAACAGGTCATATGAAGAAGGATTGTCCATTGCTCAAAAACAAAGGTAAATACAAGAGCAAAAAGTTCAGAAAGAAGAAAGACTACCAGGCATCATGGAAGAACAGTGATTCCTCTTCCTCTGATGAAGAAGAACCACTGAACATGCCGACATCTGTTACATGGCGCTAGAAGAAGATGAGGTACAATATACTGAACTTTTAGATGCATTCCATGAATTATTCAATGATCTAAAGAATGAAAAAATGAAAAATAAAGTTTTATTAAAGGAAAATGAAAAACTTTTCAAAGAAAATTCATGTTATGTCTCTCAAGTTTCTTCTATGAATTCTCAAAAAGATGATTTTGAAAAAGTAATATCATCATTAAAAAAGATAATGAGAATTTCATAAAAGAAAATACTTTGCTTAAAAAGGAAACTATGTCTTTAAATGAAAGAATATCTGTGTTACGTAAAGACATGTCAGTTTTCAAAATAAAATATGAAGAGATTTTGAAAAATGTGACTAAGTTTAATCAAGGAAAAGAAAAATTGAATGATTTGCTCTCTTATCAAAAGATGTCACATAATCATTATGGTATTGGATTTTCTGAAAAATCTTCATATATTAGTAATCCATATAATCCTTTTGTGAAAAGAAAGTCTGATATTGTTTCAAAAAGAATTAAAAACAAGTTTATATGGATTCCTAAAAACTTAAGCATTTTTGACAAAAATACTTATATTGCATCATACATACTTGATATATGTAATTCATGCAATTATGTGTATACTAACAGATGGAAACCAAATTCAAATTGAGTTTGATCTCCTAAAGGTTAATGTTTTACTCTTATGATTGGTACCATCTAATGTTTATCTTTCAGGTACCATATAGGAAGTTTGAGAAGGACATTACTTCAAATATCTATCATATAAATACATGTTATGATATATTTGTTGCAGGGGGAGAACACAAGTGTTTCTATATCTATTATAACCCATTTTCTGCAGGGGGAGAATATATAACTTATTTTCTGCAGGGGGAGCATTCGTGCACACAAAGTGTCATCATCAAAAGGGGGAGAATGTTGGAACTTGCTTTTGATGAGACATTTGTGATGCTATGTCATTTGGAGCTCTATCACAAGCCTATTCAAGAGTTCTTCATGATCAAGACTTCCCAAAGAGAGTTGCTAATGATATGTATTGTAATGGTTAAATAGCATGTTAAAAGCCTTGATGCACACACACATATCATAGCCTATTAGTCGACTTGTAGCTCTCTATAGTCGACTTATATATGGTATAGTCGACTTGACCATTTCTCTAGTCGACTAGCTTTATGCCCTAAAAGATCCCAACTCTCTGTTTGTCTCTGTTAGTCGACTTAACAGAATACCTAGTCGACTAATAGACTTTTATAGTCGACTTATAGTTTCCCCCTAGTCGACTAACACCTGGCCTGGTCGACTTATAATGTAGTTGTGGTCGACTTGGTTCAGTTTCTAGAAACTTGTCATTTGAATTTATCATAACCTAGTCGACTTGGTCTTGTCTATAGTCGACTGACCTTGAGAAATTTGCCTACCCTAGTCGACTAACCCATATCTCAAGTCGACTAATGGCAGTTTCTGACTGTTGGACAGTTTCTGTTGTCTGGTATTTTCTTCAACGTTATCCAACGTTTGAATGTTCAAAATGGACCTAATAACTACCCTAACTAACCCTAGAGTGCAGCTATAAATAGGGTTGTTAATCTTAGGCCAAAATACCAATTAAAATAGATAGTTTTCTGACCAAAACTCTGAAAAATATTCTGGTTCTTTGAAAACTGTTCCCACTTCCAGATTCTTCACCAATTCCTACTCCTTTGTGAAGATCTCTGAAAGTCATCCTATACTAGCCCTTGTCCACGATCATATACTGAATCAAGACTTATAGGAAAGGTTGTAATTACTCAAAGAAATCATTGTACAAGAGCGTCTTCTTGGTGTAGAAGAGAGGTTGTACAAGGTATTTTGTTCTCTTGGTTATAAGAGGAGTTGTACACATTTGGCAAAGGGGATTTGTCAAGTGGTGTGCAAGGTGTTGATTTTGGGTGTACAAAAGTCAAGGATAAAGGAAAATCCCAAGCGGGTGGCTTGGGGACTGGATGTAGGTCACGAGGACCGAACCAGGATAAATTACACGTGTTTTCGATTGTTTACTTTCTGTGATTTATTTTTCTTTATTTGCAAGTACATTTATTTCCTTTATACTAATATTCTTGTGAGTGTTGACTTCGTATATTAGATCCACATTTGGCATCATATCGGGACCAACATTTGGTATCAGAGCAGGAACTTTAGGTATTTATCTCATCTGATATACCGGGTTTTCAGATAAGTTAGTTTGTGCAAAATCTGCATTTGAATCGATCCCCTTTCTTTTGAACTTCTAGATTTAATTGGATAAACCTATCATTCCCTCTCTTTTCTTCCTTAATTACCCTGCACACTACTGGACATAAAAATACATTAATAACAGAGTTTTATTTAAATAAAAATGCAGAAATATAACACATATGATATGATAACATGCAACACACGTGTGTGATCAGCTCATTACAAGAAGATTTATTTCCCAGAGACACTTGTCTTCTTTTGGCTCTGTATCTGCTTCGTTGCCAGAGTCGGGTTCTTCTGGGTGTGAATTCTCATCAACCTCAAGAGAATCTTGATAAAGAAGGGAATCGGCGAAATAATTCTCAACTCCTTTGAATGGATGCCTTTTGGCAATCAATGTTCTCACTTTTCCATCTTCACTAACGTATTTCATTTCTTGATAAAGTGTGATAGGACAATGGCGTTGGGTGAATCTAAGTCATCCCAGCAACAAATTGTACAAGGTGTCAGTGTCAATGACATAACATGTCATCTCAGATATCAGGTCCCCAATTTGACACCTGAGTTTGATTTTCCCCATCGGGCGCATACCACTAGCGTTGAAGCCATAGATAGTTGTCTGAGTGGTGCTTAACCAGTGAGTAGGGATTCTCAAATGCCGCATGACCCTGCGGGGCATAATGTTCAACGTGGATCTCGGATCAACCTGAATACAGCTCAGTTCAGATGATCCGATATACCCTGAGTAATACAGGGTCTGTCATGTTTCCCTTTAACTTGCATGTCTTCTGGAGTGAAGGTGATGTAGGGAAACTGCCTTGAGGTATGGTGGCAATGGTTGTCATCCTCCTCTTCACATATAGCAGGAATCTGGGTTACGAAAATCTCTACATCTGCTACTACTTCTCTTAGAGCATCTCTTGTAGACTTGAAAAGTCTTAGGAGCCCATAGAGAGTGATTCAAGTAGGGATGTTGGCTAGTTGAGCCAAAACATCAAAACAAACGATACTTGATGGTCCCACCCACTTTTTCGAAGAGCTTTGACATACCGAAGCTCTTTCTACTTTTCCACGGGTGGCCTCATGGACTGCTCGATTACCTCCCGGGTTGGTTGAGGGGAGTTTATTGTTGGCTCGTTGTACTGCTTGAGGTACTACTTATCGGATCGAGTCTTTAATGTGGGAGGTGCACCAGTGTCAGCAACAAGGGCGGACTCCTCGTCTCCCAAGCTAGTAAGGGAGGCAACATTTTCCTCAGTTTTTCTTGTAGAGAACCTCACCACATCACTAGAGGATGCTCTAGCTTTTCCTTTAGACTTTCTGCTTGTGACAGTCATCCACTGCTGGCTTTCGACAATACCAGAATGGACCCACATTATCTCTCCTTGAGAAGTAGGGATAGGAATAAGACCTTTCTCCCTTTGGTTATGAAGATTAGTATTGATCACTCATAATTTCCCTTCGGGATGGGAACCACTCTGATTGGTGTTAGTGAGAGATTTCATCCAAATTGAATTGGCGATGTAGCCGTCATTTTGACGATCACCTTCTTCTGTTCTGGACGAAGTTTCAACACCTCTGCATCGATCAGAACCTGAAGGATATCTTTAAAGATATAGTAGTTCTTAGTAGGGTGAAAATACACCTAGAGGGGGGTGAATAGGTATACAAGCTAATCTAATGCTAATGATGCGGAATTAAAAACTATTTAAGCAAATTAAAACTATTAAGCTAAACACACAATGTATAACACAAGAGTATAGCCGAATTTCCAGTGAAGGGCTCTGGACTATCTCCTCAAGATTCCTCTAGATTAAGAGTTGAGGTGCCGTTATGGCTCTCTTGGTTGAATACAAGTGTGAGCACACAATCCTAAGCATATAACAATAGAGCACAAGCATATAAGATATAAGTAATAGAAGCATGTAAGATATGTAAACACAACTGAGAGAGAGAGAGAGAGAGCAATCGCAAACACGGGAGATTTGTTTCGAGGTTCGAGCACCCTTACTCTACGTCCCCGCCTTCAACACTATGAAGGATTTCTACTAAAAATGATCCCACTGGATCACTCGGTGCCGTAACACCTACAACGAATTCACAGTAGAACTCTGGACCTACAAGTCCCTCACTTGTTCCCACAAGAATAAACACATGCAAGCACACTAGCTGGCTAAGGCCGCACCTCTTACAACTCCTCCAACCACACGTCAGAAAACTTGGTGATCACTTTACTTAATCACCACAAACACTTCTCACCGAGGCCACCGCCTCTACAACTCTTCACTATACAAAGATGTAAACTTGTGATCACTTCTCTTGATCACAAAAACAACTCTCACAATAAGGCTCTTATAGGATAGATATGACAACGAAAAGCTCAAGTATGTGTGAGAAAAACTAGGATAGAGATATGGTGAAAAACTCAAGAAATCACTTTTGAAAACACTCTTGAAAACTCTCCTTTTGATATGAAAGTATTTGCTCTAAAATAAGTGGAGAAAACCTCTACAATAGATGGGAAAAACTGTCTTTGAAACTCTCCTAAAATTTTATCCAAACAGCCCAAACAGCCCTATACATATAGGCTACAAAAACTAGCTGTTGGAGCCAACTCAACAGCAGATCCTGCTGTCGGTCGACCGGGTGGTCGACCGGCCAACGATCAAATTTTTGACCATTGTAGCCTGCCAGTCGACCGCCCGGTCGACCGTGCCTGGGCTTTGACCTACCGATCGACCGCCCGGTCGACCGGGGCCAGATCTAGAGAGCAGAGCTCTCTGGCGGTCGACCGACCCTCAAGCCAAACTGGTTGTGCACGTCTGTGCACATCGGTTGACCACCCGATCGACCGACTTCTGTCTCGGTCGACCGGCCGGTCGACCGGCAGATGGCCTGGACTGAAAATTTTGCACATTCAAATTTAGTTTAATAAAATCTTATAAATTCTCATAAAATCACATAAAATCTACAAAAATAGGTTCATTGAGATACTTTGATGTACAAACATGTTTGATCAAAAATCAACACATATTACAAATATTTTGAACTATTTTTGTGATATAGAAATTTTGCCTTAAACAAAAATCTATATTTTTCAAAAACAATCTCCAATTTGAAAAATGATTTTTTTCAAAACTTCTCCAAATATAAAAACAAGATATTTTGAACACTTTTGAAGCATGATGTGTATGGATATGATCCAATACACATATAAGATGACATATCAATGTTTTTGACAATAAGCTCTAAAATAAGTTTTGATAAATACAAAACTCAAACACATGATATAGAAATACCAAATAAGTTTTTCTAAACATTTAAACTAACAACGTGTGTGGATGAAATCCAAAACACATATAAACTATATAAACTCATTTTGATGAACTCTATTCATGAAATATAAAGATATATATTTTGAAGCTCAAAAATCAAAACGGTATTTTCCAAAATCAAAACACTTTTATGAAAAACATATAAATTTTGTGTGTATGTGTGTAAATGATCTTGAGCAATCCATAACTAATCTATCCTTTACATTTTATCTAAAAAAAATCTTAACACTTACAAACATGATACAAGTCTTCATGAAAATCTTCGAATAAAAATCTTCTTCTCCTTCTTGACTTGGTCCAAATATTGATCCAATAAGCTAGACTCCTCTTGAGTACTTGATGCGATTTGATGCGTGACCTCTTGAATCAACACGTGCTAGCTTCAAAACTTGACTTCGAATCCTTTGTTGAAGCTAAGTACCTACTAAGATCTTGATCGAATATCTGAGACTAATCAAACACAAGATCATTAGTACTATAATTACATGAGTTAATCATCATCAAAACTAGAGCGATGGGCCTTTGGGCAATAATCTCCCCCTTTTTGATGATGACAAAACTCATGGAGTTATATATGCATGGATTAAAGTTAAGCTTCATAGAAGCTCCCCCTTAACTCATGCATAGCAATAAACAAATAGATATTCAATGAATTGTATAAACTAAACAAAACATATATGCATAAACAACAAATATAAACATGCATATATAAACTCTCAAATTCTTCTCCCCCTTTTTGTCAATTCATCAATAAAGTGGCGAAGACAAACAAACGATAAAGATGTATATGCGATATACATTCCTGAAGAGGAGAGGCGTAAAGTTAGCTCCCCCTGCATACATGCATTACATGAAGAAGGGATGACAAGACCCTAACTCACATAAAGCAAAATATACAATGTATAAGCGGAGATGTTAAGCTCCCTTACACACGTGTACCATATAAAGAAGAGATGTCAAGCTCCTCAATGTGAGATACACTCAACATGAATATATATATATAAAGAAGATGTTAGCTCCCATTGCATATAGGAAATACATATCAAAATAAAATTTTAAAACAAAATTTTTGATAATACTTAGAACAAGATTTTGACATTTCTCAAAAATAAATTTTTGAAATATCTTAAGTCAACAAAACAATTTTGATACTAATGAAATCAAATTTAGTTGACAAAATAAAAGTTGGTACCACTTAAAAAATATTTTAAAGTACCAATCGATTATACCAATTGAAAAACAAATTTTAGATACCAATAGTAAATTTTGATACCAATTGAAAATGAAACATTGTAAGTTTTTGATACCAATGAAATATCTTGTAAATTTTTGATACCAATTGAAAGGTAAAATATGAAGTATATTTTGATACCAATTGAAATGATTAGCAATACCAATTGAAAATAATGCATAAGCTCATTAAGATACCAATTAACATTTAAAAATTAGTCAAGCTTAGTATAAACATAGTTTGTGCTTTAAACATGTAAAGTTATTATAAAACAAGTACAATCAAATCATATATATGTATGTAAATAAAAATAGCAATTGAAATTGATATTAATTTAAGTTTGAAGCATACATATATAGGAAACACATATGAGTATACTGATGGGTTTTAGGTATTACAAACAAACTTAGACTTTTAAGGGAGCATGCAACCTAAAACATGATCTATGTTTTCACAATTGAGCCTATAACTTTGAACATAAAAGAATCCTAATATCCCAGTAATTAATTAAAATTACTACAGAAGAAAATAGAATTACATACCTTTTAGTTGTTATAGTAAACAACTAAAATTATCCCTTCAGATCTCTTGGAAACAAGCACCACAAACGTCGTGCCTCTTTTAGTTGTTATAGTAAACAACTAAAATTATCCCTTCAGATCTCTTGGAAGCAAGCACCACAAATGTCGTGCCTCTGATGGAATCACACCCAACGATTCAAAAATTTAACTAAGTATGGATGAACTATCAAAGAGTTCTTCCAAGAGGAGAAAGAAGGAGGCTAATACTCAAGCCAAGAGGTAGTGAATTAGAATGAATCCCTAAGGCCCTATTTATAGCCTTGGATAACCTCCAGTTTTCTTATCCCACCAATGTGGGACTAATTTCCCAAAGGAAATTTTGTTCTCCTTTTAGTTATACTTATTTTTGAATCTCGAGGGCAACCCAAAAGGACTATGCTGCTATCAATTATAGTTATGACTTAGACACCTAATCCAACAGTCTCCCACTTGGATAAGTCTAATAACTTCCTAATTGATCAGCAAATTGTAGCTTCCAAAAGCCATTGTCGAACTCTGACCTAGTCAGTTTCGTGTCCTAAGATAAGAGATCATATAATCCTTCGTTCTACAAGATATCATTTGAACATGAGACATGGAACATAATCAATCTCTTTGTCCAGTATTTTGTTTCCCGATTTCTGATTTGTAATGACATAGAACTACTAAATGAACACATCAATTTAGTCCTGGTCGGGCCCGACACTATATGTCAACTTCAAATCACCGAGGGGCCCAAAGATATCGCTTTTCCCGTTAGGACAAAAGGAACGAATAAACTTTGACCTATATGCTTGCACCATTTACTCATCAAATCATGCACAACAATGCGTTTTATAACATCAAGTTACTGATGCGTTTACACATTATCAACGCACAACTGACTTGTAAACCACAACTCATATATCTCCATTTAAAGATTATAAGATATTATCGTCTCAGAATTACTCGTGATAAATTCCATGAAGTAATTCTCTGAGCGTGGGTTAATCCAATACTTAAATCTCCATTTCAAAGTACTCACGAACATTGCAGCAATACCATTGCTATGTCTAAAACTCTTTAGACAATCCACAACTCCATTCATGACAGTCTTTATTCACTACTTACTTCCAAAAGTATGATCGACTGTGGAATTCGAATAATCAAATTATTCGGGAAGTAAAACATGCAAAAATGAAACACAATAATAAACAATTGACAAAAGGTAGTAAATAAACTCATAAATAATTCTCTATTATTTAATCACCAAAAGTCAATCACATTTACTTTGTTATAAGTTTCAAACTAACTATCTAACTGCTAAAACCAACATCATCTCTCAGACCAATGCTCCTAGCATGCTGATTGTGTTTAACCCTACTCAGACCCTTTGTGAGTGGATCTGCAGGATTATCTTCAGATGAAACCTTCCTCACTACAACGTGACCTTCTTCTATCTTGCGTCTGATAAAATGGTATTTTCTGTCAATATGTCTAGATCTGCCATGATCTCTTGGTTCTTTTGTTAATGCAACCGCTCCTTCATTATCACAGAAAATATCCATTGGCTCCTTGATGGTTGGCACAACTCCAAGATCTTCGATGAAGTTTTTCAACCAAATTGCCTCCTTTGATGCTTCGCTTACCGCTATGTACTCTGATTCACAAGTAGAATCAGCCACTGTGTCTTGCTTGGAACTTTTCCAAGTAATTGCTCCTCCGTTTAAGGTAAAGACCCAGCCAGATTGGGAACGGAAGTTGTCTCTATCTGTTTGAAAGCTGGCGTCACTATACCCAGTTACTCTCAATGTATCACAGCCACCAAGTACTAGGACCCAGTCCTTAGTCCTTCGCAGATACTTGAGAATATTCTTAACCGCTACCCAATGAGCTTTACCTGGATTTCCCTGATAACGACTGACCATGCTCAAAGCAAAGGACACATCAGGACGAGTACATGTCATAGCATACATGATAGAACCAACAGCAGAAGCATATGGAATTCTACTCATTTCTGCTATCTCTTCATCTGTACTCGGACTTTGAGTCTTACTCATTTTGGTATTACTCTGGATGGGCAGTTCTCCTTTCTTGGAATTCTCCATACAGAAACGTTTCAGTACTTTATCCAAGTAGGTACTCTGATTAAGTCCAATTAGTCTTTTACTCCTGTCCCTTAAAATTCTTATTCCTAGAATGTAGGCAGCCTCTCCTAGATCCTTCATAGCGAAACACTTTCCAAGCCAAGACTTAACATCTTGCAAGGTTGGAATGTCATTTCCTATAAGAAGTATGTCATCAACATACAATACCAGGAAGGTGACTATGCTCCCACTAGCATTGACATATACACACGACTCATCCTCACTTCTAGAGAAACCAAACTCTTTGACTTTCTCATCGAAGCAAAGATTCCATCTGCGAGACGCTTGTTTTAATCCATAGATGGATTTCTCAAGCTTGCATACTCCATTGGGAAACTTTGCATCCACAAAACCTTCTGGCTGACTCATGTATACATCCTCAGCCAACTTTCCGTTTAGGAAGGCAGTTTTGACATCCATCTGCAAAATTTCATAGTCATGAAATGCAGCTATGGCTAGCATTATCCTAATAGATTTTATCTTAGCCACTGGTGAGAAGGTCTCATCATAGTCAATCCCTGGGGTTTGAGTAAAGCCTTTCGCCACCAGTCGTGCTTTGAATGTACTTACATTACCATCCATGTCGATCTTCTTCTTGAAGATCCATTTACAACCAACTGTCTTCCGACCAGGTTGTTGATCAACCAAGTTCCAAACTTGGTTGTCATACATAGACTTGATCTCGCTGTCCATTGCCTCTTTCCATTTGGCTGCCTCAGGGCCTGCCATGGCTTCCTTGTAGTTCGTCGGCTCATTCAAATTTACCAGTGTATTGTCACTGATAAACGTGTCTCCATTTGCAGTTATATGGCAACCATAGAACTCAGTTGGCTTGCCAACTCTACTAGAACGCCTAAGAGGTAATGAAGTGTCAATGGGTTCAACTGGAATCTCTTCCTCTGGTTGAACCATAGTGGTTTCAAAGGTTCCTTCATCTGCTGGCTCTTGAATTTCTTCAAGGTCAACGGCGCTCCCACTGTCCTCTTTGCATATGAGCTCTCTCTCTCGAAAGACTCCTCTCCGTGCTACAAAGACCACGTTCTCACTAGGTCTGTAGAACAAATATCCAAATGACTTCTTCTGTGGATAGCCGATGAAAACACATCGCTCACTACGAGGTTCAAGCTTGTCGTGAATTTCTCGTCTAACGAAAACTTCACAACCCCAAACCTTAATATGTGCTAACGAGGGAACCTTTCCTGTCCACATTTCGTGAGGTGTTTTGGCAACCTTCTTTGTTGGAACAAGATTAAGAATGTGGGCGGCAGTTTCTAAGGCATACCCCCAGAATGATATTGGAAGTGAAGCTCGACTCATCATGGAACGCACCATGTCTAACAAGGTTCGATTGCGTCTCTCAGCCACACCATTAAGTTGTGGTGTCCTAGGAGGTGTCAATTGTGAAACTATTCCACATTCCTTGAGATAGTCATGGAACTCGATACTAAGATACTCTCCGCCTCTATCTGATCGGAGCATCTTTATCTTCCTGCCTAATTGATTCTCGACTTCTTGTATAAACTCTTTGAACTTTTCAAAGGTTTCAGACTTATGCTTTATTAAGTAGATATAACCATATCTGCTATAATCATCAGTAAAAGTCACATAGAATCGATTAGCATCCCTTGTGGCTGATCTGAAGGGTCCACACACGTCTGTGTGTATGAGATCCAACAAACCTTCACCTCTTTCACAAAATCCAGTGAAAGGTGATTTTGTCATCTTACCCAAAAGACAAGATTCGCATGTATCATCTGACCTTAGGTCAAATGATTCCAACACCCCATCCTTTTGGAGTTGAGCCATGCGTTTTTTGTTAATGTGTCCAAGACGGCAATGCCACAAGCACGCTTTGTCTACACCATTAGACGAATCAATTTGAAATACACTATTACCTAAGTTGTCTACACACATCACAGTTTCATACACACCATCACAAGGTAAAGCTTCAAAATAAAAAATGCCATTTTTATAAGCAGAAATAGAACCATTCTCATCATTAAAAGAATATCTAAAACCTTGTTTGAACAATGCATGAAAAGAGATAATATTTCGTGTCATTTCTGACGAGTAGCAACAATTCAATAAATCTAAATTAACACCATTATTAAGCACTAGACTATAAACTCCAATCTTGGTGACAGGTGAAGATCGCCTATTCCCCATGATCAAGTTCATTCTACCATGCTCCACATCCTCACTTTTTCTTAGTCCCTGCAGTAGATGGTTTTACTTTCCCATCTTTTAAATCTTGCAGATACTTTGGGCAGCTTCGTTTCCAATGTCCTTTGTCGTTGCAATAGAAGCAAGTGGCCTCTTTAGGATCAGAGACAGGGGTAATATCAGAACTGGTTTTTACATGAGACTTTCCCTTCCAGTTTTGCTTGGGAGGACCTTTCCTCTTTTTCCCCTTTCCTTGCCCAATGGCCAGAACGGTAGTATTAGCAGGAGTGGGGGCATCACTCTTTCCCTTCATCCCAGTTTCAGCTGTTCTCAGGAGGTTGTGCAATTGAGCCAATGTGGTCTCATTGTTGTTCAAATGATAGGTCAAGATGAACTGATCATAACAACTTGGCAATGAGTTCAAGACTATGTCAATAGCCAACTCATCATCAATATGCACATTTAGCCTCACAAGGCGTTCCACGTATCGCTGCATCCTTTGCACGTGGCCGCTGACAGACTCTCCGTCCTTCATCTTGCTTGATATGAGGGACTTTACTATCTCGTACTTTTCCTGACGAGCTCGCTTATGGTACTTTTCCATAAGGTCTTTGTTCATCTCGTACGACCAGTAATCCTCATAGAATTTTTGCAGTTCAGGAGTCATGGTAGCAACCATGATGCAAGCAACTTTTGTTGCATCTGTGTAGTGCTTCTTAAAAGCAGCTAATTCTTCAGGAGTGGCCTTCTCTTCGTCAATTTCAACAAGTTCTTTGTCAAGGACATACTCCTTGTCCTCGAAACGAAGAGCCATTTTGATGTTGCGCATCCAGTCATTATAGTTGGTGCCATCTAATGTCACCTTTGAGCAGATGTTCAACAAAGAAAAGTTGTGATTGGAGGAGGAAGAACCAGAAGCATCGTTAGGGGCAGACATTTCTAAAAGAAAGGTAGTTTGAGTTAGAAAAGAAAAAATAACCCTTAATATAACAACTCAAAATTGAAATATCGAGGCTAGGATCCAACTATGAAATTCACAACTTAGAAAAGGGATGTCGTAATCTAATTGCAAATTTCATACAGGTAGGTCTTTTGAGACTCATTGAAACTATTCAATGGCATGTTTAATCTCAGATTATGCTCTTACATTTGTGACTGGGATACCGAGGATCACAAACAAGATGTGAATAACCATGCAAATGTGCTTGGTAACCTTCATGTCATTTATCATTTCAATTGATGTGCTGGTAAACCACACACACTCCATCAACAATAACAATTTATAAGATACCCATTACTGCTCTTTATTAGCCATATTAGTGTGCTGGTTAACCACACACGCTCCACTAATGACTTATAAGGTGTAATGTGCAATTTCATGGGTTAGCATACAATTTCACATTTTTTCTTAAAGTAACTAAGATTGGGATTTAAATAAAATTTAGTTACTTTTTATTATCATTATACTTTTAATGAGAATCAATATATATATAGTCCTATCAAACCCGTTCAGTTAATGACCCTCCACTAATCAAGGAAGTGGTGGGTGAGAGTGGACACCCATTCATCTACCATTATATAGGCAGTTACCTTATCAATTCAACAATTATAGCAAATTCAATTGAAAACAAACCAAGCTCTGATACCACTGATGGGTTTTAGGTATTACAAACAAACTTAGACTTTTAAGGGAGCATGCAACCTAAAACATGATCTATGTTTTCACAATTGAACCTATAACTTTGAACATAAAAGAATCCTAATATCCCAGTAATTAATTAAAATTACTACAGAAGAAAATAGAATTACATACCTTTTAGTTGTTATAGTAAACAACTAAAATTATCCCTTCAGATCTCTTGGAAACAAGCACCACAAACGTCGTGCCTCTTTTAGTTGTTATAGTAAACAACTAAAATTATCCCTTCAGATCTCTTGGAAGCAAGCACCACAAATGTCGTGCCTCTGATGGAATCACACCCAACGATTCAAAAATTTAACTAAGTATGGATGAACTATCAAAGAGTTCTTCCAAGAGGAGAAAGAAGGAGGCTAATACTCAAGCCAAGAGGTAGTGAATTAGAATGAATCCCTAAGGCCCTATTTATAGCCTTGGATAACCTCCAGTTTTCTTATCCCACCAATGTGGGACTAATTTCCCAAAGGAAATTTTGTTCTCCTTTTAGTTATACTTATTTTTGAATCTCGAGGGCAACCCAAAAGGACTATGCTGCTATCAATTATAGTTATGACTTAGACACCTAATCCAACATATACAAAAATAGAATTTACATTAAAATCATGTATATCTCATAGCTACCTCCCTTTCATGCACATATTTAAATAGATTTATAATTTGAGCATACAAGGCATGGTCTCCCAACCAACCGCCCTTAAGGGTAGATGTTTTCAAAAATAAGATTTGAAAATAATTATGGATTGAAAACACTACCAAATGAAAAATAAATAACTAGTTTAAAGTAATTTTTGAAAAACTAGTTAAAGATCCTTCAAACATGAAACCAAATCATATATCTCATGAATCATTGCTAAGTACACAAAAATTATCACTTAAGATCTATAAGGCTCAAAAATGTGCTCATAAAACAAGTATATGAGTAAATAAAAATAATGTGAGTGTACAAGGGTCATGTGAATAGAATATTCATGAAATTAATCTATAAAGCTCAAAATACCAAAACATACGAAAATTATTTTAATTTTTAATTAAACAAATTTCAAGATATATGTATGTTCTATCAAAACTAAGAATATATATACATATCCCAAACACAACGAGTCTATAATAGAATTTGCATGAAAGCAAGTGACTCAAGGGTATACATGTATATTTATTAGTTTTAGACAAAAATAACATATACATGAAGCAAAACATGTACAAAAATAAGGAAAACAAGTATAAATGAAAGAATCATCAAAACTAGGATATACATGTACATGTAATGAGTACAAATGAGCAATGAGGCACAAATATATAATAATCAAATGTAGCTCACTACTTGTACAAGTATATACACAAGTTTTAATGAAAAATACATCTAAACAAGTATTCACCACATGAAGTACAAAATACGAGCATAAAACCAAAACATGCTAAAAATTATCAAATGTAAAAGCATGTAAACTAAATGGGAGTTAGAGATAGTTACCAAAATCAATATGCACTATTCTCTAAACCTCCAAACCGTGGTGGTCCTCCCACCATATTTTCTTGGTCGCGATGCATCAATAGGGTATGTTCATTTAACTCCACATGCATTCACCACCAAGGCACCGTACCTCTCACGTCATGTGAGAGCCCACACCTACATCAAACACAAGAGATGAGAATTTTGGTACCCATTTTATTTTGGGTCCACGGGGATTAGTATCATGAGGAACCCAAACATTTTTATTAGCAAAATTTATAGAATTTACCTTATCAAAATAAAACTTTGCTAAATGGCCTTTGCGGCCACAATATGTACATGTGTACACTCTAGCATGCATATGAGAATGAGTGTGATCATGATGTGCATAGTGTGCATATGTATGCCGTGGGTTATGTGCATGAACATATGGAGCTTGTTTCTTTTGAAACAAGGTTTCCAATCTAGAATGGTGAAATGCATAATTACTCAAAATTGCGCTCAAACAATCAATTCTATTTTTCAAGCCATGAATCTCATTTTTATCAATGGTAGCATGAAAAACATGGCAAGCATCATTATTAGCATGGTAAGAATGAGAATCAACAATCTTTTTCTTTTTAGAAATTTTTTCTATTTCTTTTGAAACAATTTTTCTTTTCAACGAGTTATTTTCTTCCAAAGCAATCTCTTTTTCTTTTTCCATCAAAATAATTTTATTTCTCAAAGAATTATTTCCTTCACAAATATCATTTACTTTTGAAGATAAGAAAATATTCTCCTTTTTCAACAATTCATTTTCTTTTGAAACACTTTCAAATTTAGTTTTAAATGAAACCTTTTCTTTTAAAACCAAATCATGTTTATTTTTCAAATTTTTATTTTCCATTTTTAAAAAATCATACTTTTTAAGAAGTTGTTGACAAAATGAAGCAATATCATCATATGACATATCAACATCCTCATCAAATTCGGATTCAGAATTTACCTCAAGGGGGTCATCCCCTTGGACCATGTAGCTTATATTGGAAGCATCACTTCCATCATCCGAGTCACTCCCCGTATAGTATTGTTTTTGTTCACCAAGAGAGACTAGTGTGTTTCATACTATAAAAGCCGAATCAAAGTTAACAACTCTACATAAATAATCATCATTTAGGGTACTCTTTAAAGCATGAAGGGCTTTTGCATTAGCCTCTAGATTTTTGTCATTTAAATAATATGAATCTTTAATAGTGGCAAGATAAAATTGAATCTCTAAAGCTTTGAGATACATTGACATCTTAACTTTCAAAGTTTGGATGTTAAGAATATCAAACATGGGAGGTGTCATGAAACCCGTGTGTGTATAAACAAATATTGTGTTTAAATGCAAATCTAGATTAGCTAACCTAGATCTCACCCTAGGTGGTTAAACCTAATATCAGGAGCATAGGCTCTGATACCAATTGAAAATACACCTAGCGGGGGTGAATAGGTGTACAAGCTAATCTAATGCTAATGATGCAGAATTATAAACTATTTAAGCAAATTAAAACTATTAAGCTAAACACACAACATATAACACAAGAGTGTAGTCGAATTCTCGGTGAAGAGCTCTGGACTATCTCCTCAAGATTCCTCTAGATTAAGAGTTGAGGTGCCGCTATGGCTCTTTTGGTAGAATACAAGTGTGAGCACACAATCCTATGCATATAACAATAGAGCACAAGATATATCAAGCATATAAAGATATAAGCAATATAAGCATGCAAGATATGTAAACACAAGTGTGAGAGAGAGAGCAATCGCAAACACGGGAGATTTGTTTCGAGGTTCAAGCACCCTTGCTCTACGTTGTTGGCCCAAAGGCCCATCACTCAAGTTTTAATGATGCCCATCGCTCTAGTTTTGATGATGATTAACTCATGTAGTTATAGTACTAATGATCTTGTGTTTAATTAGTCTCAGATATTTGATCAAGATCTTAGTAGGTATTTAGCTTCAACAAATGATTTAAAGTCAAGTTTTGGAGCTAGCATGTGTTGATTCAAGAGCTCGCGCATCAAGATCGCATCAAGCACTCAAGAGGAGTCTAGCTCATGGATCAAGATTTGGACCAAGTCAAGAAGGAGAAGAAGATTTTTAAGAGAAGATTTTTAAGAAGACTTGTGTCAAGTTTGTAAGTGTCAAGATTTGTTTTTGATAAAATGTAAAGGATAGATTAGTTGGTGGATTGCTCAAGTTCATATATGATTATACTCCAAAATTGCATTTTTATCATCACTTTTACACATATATCCTTGATCATTCCTTTATTAATTAATGCTATTAATCCCTTTTTTGATTATGTGTGTAGTTACTTCAATGAGAGGATAAAGATACAAGAAGCTTCATTTTATTCCTAATCCTATCTAAAGTTGGATTTCAAATTAAATTGAATCCAAAGGAAGAAAGGATTAATCTTCATCTCCTATTCAAGTTCAAATTCAGAAGATAAAGTCCTAGAAGATGAAGGGGATAAAGCTAATCCTAAAAGGGAAAAGGAGGATAATTTAAATTAAATGGAGTTCAAAAACAATTCAGACTCGGATTCTGACTGTACACCTTTTAGTATTCGGATCATAATGTTTGCTACAGATATTCAAATCTGATGATTTAAGATGCTACAGAAAGAAGACTTGAAGGACTATAATTGTTATGTTTATCACTCTATCTAATTCAGCCGCTTGATGAATCATATTCAGTAAACAACACGCCGACTTGCTGCAGGACTGAATTCCTTGTTGAATTAGGAAAACTTATAATTTGTATCCTATGGTGATTAGATTTGAGGCCTATTTAAAGAGCTGAAATCTCTCAATATCAAATATCTCCACATCAGAGATCATAACTTAGGATTTTTCTTTTAGTATCTTCTCCAAATTTCTTTTGTATTTTTTTAGATTTTAGTTCTACTTCTAATTCAAGGTTTGAAAAGGAGAAGTCATTGTAATTCGAGGTGACAGATCAATACAAAGTGCTTTCTTTCTTTTCATATCCCTTTTATTATTTACTTTATTTTTTACTTTTTCTTTTTTTATTTATTTCTTTCTTTTGCTTGTCATGTTTACCATGAGTAGCTAGATTTTTCTCATGGCTTGCTAAGACATCACCACCATCACATCTAATGTCTAGTAGATATCCAGATTAGATCATATGCATACCTACTCTAATTTTTATTCTTAAAGACTCATTAGGATAAGCAAGTAGGTCAAATAATTGCTAATACTTCTTAATTTTTTTCTTAATCTATGCTTGATGAAAATCTTGATATTTTAAATGTTAAACATTGATTAGTGTTATTTCAAATCATAACCTAGTTTCTATCCTATGTATCTTTCTTGATTTTGTGGTAGAATATCATGTTTAGGATTTAAAGTGAAGTAATTACCTATCTAGCATTAGCATGTATGGCGGTTGATTAATAGTAAGCTCTGAAACTTTCTTTTAGTTTGATTCTTTTTTCACGTACAATCCATCCCCTCTTTTCCACATTCTTTAAATAGAGAAAATAAGAAGAAGAAAATATTACTGAAAAGCTGTCATTGCATCTCTCCCAGAGGTTCGACCCGTTTAGCTTTTGCTACAGCGGTTAAATTGCAAAAATTCAGAGTTAAAACCAATCACATATACTTTTTATATTCTCTGTACTCTGTTTTGTGCAATCAAATTTTGGCACCGTTGTCGGGGAGGGAATGGTATACATTATTTTCTAACTAAATTCTTCTCTGTTTGTGTGAAAATTATAAAAAAATAAATAAATTCCCCATGGCCTATCTAAATTCATTTGGTTACAATTCATTTGACAGGTCAAAATCACCTTTCCAACAACCATCTTCATATATCCCTTTTTCCAAACCTATAGAAGAACAATCTGATTGGGAAAAGAAGATAAAAATCTTAGAAGATTTGGAGCGACGAATTCATATTTTGGAAGACTCACGATCCATTCAAAGGTCTCAAACCCTAAATCCATACATGATTCAAAACCAAAATGATTACATCCATTATCTTGAACGGTTAGAAGCACAACTGGATCGTTTGGAAAATATTGAAAATGCTAAGATTGAGGAAACTTTACCTAACACTTTTTTGACTATTTTTGATTCACCTAGCCATATTGACGAGACCGACGAATCATGGTGTCTTGGAGACCTTGATCAAAATTCAATTTCATCGCAACTACTCGAACTTGATCAATCCCAAACCTTTGACAAATTGACAAGTTTTAACTTTAATGAGATTGAACTAGATTGTGAATGCGAACCCGATCCTCAACTTTGTGGTCTAATTCCAAACTTTGAATCTATGTTGACTCTAGTGTCTTTACCCAATTTGGACCCCATTCCCGAGCCAATATTAATTCTAGTACCCGTATATTATGAAATTGGATCATCTATTTTTGGTAGTAACATTCATTTAATGGATCATAAATACGAGCTTAAATTCTTTGATTTGGAACCCACTTTTGAACCAAACCCGACTCTCGAACCTAAATTTAATTTTTCCGAACCGGTATTAGTTCCTAATCCTATCTTACTTAAGCTCAAATCAATCAGTTCATCAAGTCAAATTCTATTGTTGGACCAAGGTGTAAACAATGATGACCCTGAGATGGTATTCCAAGATTGGTCATACAAGCAAGATAGTTTCAATGTTAGGGTCGTGCATGATCCTATGGGGGAAAATAACAATGTACATATGAAAGAGGTCATAAAAGGTGGGTTCCTTGATGATCTACAAGATTTAGATTGGGTAGCAATGCTTGGCCCAACCCGGAACCACCACCTTAAGGTCACATTTTGCCCTCCCTTTCTTCTTTTTCATGCATTCATGCATTCATTCATACATTGAGGACAATGCATGAGACAGGTGTGGGAGAGGGTTTACTAACATATTAACATAGGTAGATACTAACAATTTTTTAAAAAAAAACCTTTTAAAAAAGAAAACAATATTTTGATTTATTTCTGTAAGTAATTAAATTAATTTTAAGGAATAAGAAAATCATAATTAGGATTTCTTAACACTTGGTCAAAATAAAAATTATTTGTTTGATTTTTAGGTTTAGGAGAAAAAATTGAAAAAGTAATCTAGTCTTAATAATTTTACCTTGATGAAATATGCATGCTTTAAATACTTATACACTTGGGATTTAAAACAAAGACTCTTGTATCTTAAAAATATATATATAAAAAATAAATAAATCTAATTATTGATTAGCTAGGTACTTTCGCCTAAGAAAGCCTTGGTACTTACTCGAATGGTAATTAAGTAAGTTTGAAAAAATATATATATTATATGTATTAACACATCTAATAATCGATAAGTTAGGTAGTAGGGCCTCAAGAAGCCTTATTACTTACACAAAAGAGAATTAGATGAGTTATACATATTAAAAAAAAGAAAAAATGAAAGAAAAAAAAAGAAGTGCTTAAAGGGCAACGAAGTGGTAATACTTCGAACTTCTGCACAAAAAAAAAATTATATATATTAATATACAAGGCATAAGAGTTGAAGTTTAAGAATCTCAAGTAAAAAATTCGCATTCACAAAGGTGCATATGACTTAGGGTAAAAATAAAAGACTAAGTGAAAAATTCAGTTTTAATCCTAACCTAAATTGATAATAAATATTTGCATCGAGACTAAGTATAGGAATGAATAATTTGGTGATCCTATGACTTATAGATTACTTGATTTCCTTAAAGATACTTCAAATATTTTCTCTTTCAAAATGGTATTTCAAAAATACTAACATTTAAGTTTTCTTTCTTTATTGATTTTGTGGGTGTAATCCACTGAAAACTCTCACGAGACAACACTCGTCCTCTAGGGTAACCTAGAGGTTTAACGGCTTGTTGCACGTGCTATGCGCAATCGTGATTCCTACGAAAGTGAGTTAGGTTAGATTAAATTAGTTTCTAACATTTGGTTTTGCTCAAGGACGATCAAAAGATCAGTGTGGGTGTGTGATTATACTTCAAATTTTCATTTTTATCATCACTTTACACATATATCCTTGATCATTCCTTTATTAATTAATGCTATTAACCTTTTTTTTGATTATGGTGTGTAGTTACTTCAATGAGAGGATAAAGATACAAGAAGCTTCATTTTATCCCTAATCCTATCTAAAGTTGGATTTCAAATTAAATTGAATCCAAAGGAGGAAAGGATTAATCTTCATCTCCTATTCAAGTTCAAATTCAGAAGATAAAGTCCTAGAAGATGAAGGGAATAAAGCTAATCCTAAAAGGGAAAAGGAGGATAATTCAAATTAAATGGAGTTCAAAATAAATTCAAACTCAGATTTTGACTGTACACCTTTTAGATTTGGATCATAACGCTTGCTACAAATATTCAAATCTGATGATTTAAGATACTGCAGAAAGAAGACTTGAAGGACTACAATTGTTATGTTTACCACTCTGTCTAATTCAGCCGTCTGATGAATCATATTCAGCAAATAACACACCGACTTGCTGCAGGACTGAATTCCTTATTGAATTAGGAAAACTTCTAATTTGTATCCTATGGTGATTAGATTTGAGGCCTATTTAAAGAGCTGAAATCTCTCAATATCAAATATCTCCACATCAGAGATCATAATTAGGATTTTTCTTTTAGTCACTTCTCCAAATTTCTTTTGTATTTTTTTAGATTTTAGTTCTACTTCTAATTCAAGGTTTGAAAAGGAGAAGCCATTGTAATTCGAGGTAACAGATCAATACAAGGTGCTTTATTTCTTTTCATATCTCTTTTATTGTTTACTTTATTTTTTGCTTTTTCTTGTTTTTTTATTTATTTCTTGCTTTCTTTTGCTTGTCATGTTTACCATGAGTAGCTAGATTTTTCTCATGGCTTGCTAAGACATCACCACCATCACATCTAATGTGATTAGATCATATGCATACCTACTCCAATTTTTATTCATGAAGACTCATTAGGATAAACAAGTAGGTCAAATATTTGCTAATACTTCTTAATTATTTTTCTTAATCTATGCTTGATGAAAATCTTGATATTTTAAATGTTAAACATTGATTAGTGTTATTTCAAATCATAAACTAGTTTCTATTCTATGTATCTTTTTTGATTTTGTGGTAGAATATCATGTTTAGGATTTGAAGTGAAGTAATTACCTATCTAGCATTAGCATGTATGGTGGTTGATTAATAGTAAGCTGTGAAACTTTCTTTTAGTTTGATTCTTTTTTCACATACAATCCATCCCCTCTTTTCCACATTCTTTAAATAGAGAAAATAATAAGAAGACAATATTACCAAAAAGCTTCCAACGCATCTCTCCCTGAGGTTCGACCCGTTTAGCTCTTGCTACAGCGGTTAAATTGTAAAAATTCAGAGTTAAAACCAATCACATATACTTTTCATATTCTCTGTACTCTATTTTGTGCAATCAATATACACTCACACACAAGATTTATATGTGTTTTCATAAAAGTGTTTTTGTTTTAGAAAATACCGTTTTGATTTTTAAGCTTCAAAGTATACATTTGTTTTGCCAAAACTATTTTGGAGCTTATTGTCAAAAATATAGATATTTTCTCATATATGTGTAGTGGACCATATCCATACACACTAAGCTTCAAATGTATTTAAAATATCTTGTTTTTGTATTTGGAGAAATTTTGAAAAAATTCGTTTTAGAAAATATAGATTTTTGTTTATGACAAAGCCTCTATATTACAAAAATAGTTCAAAAGTTTGAAATATGTTTTGATTTTTAATCAAACATGTTTGTATATCAAAGTATATTACTGAACTTATTTTTTTAGATTTTTAGTGATTTTATGGGATTTTATTGAAGGTAAAAAGACGAGTTTTCAATCCCTAAAAGATGTTGGACAGGCCTTCTGTCGGTCGACCGATGTACACAAACGTGCACAGCCTGTTTAGGCTGGAGGGCCGGTCGACTGACCCGGTCGACCGCCAGAGAACTCTGCTCTCTGGATCTGACCCTGGTCGACCGGGCGGTCGACCGGCAGAGAGCTTATGCTCTCTATATCCAGGCCTCGGTCGACCGGGCGGTCGACCGGTGGCACAACGGTCGGAAATCCGACCGTTGGCAGTCGATCGGCCGGTCGACCGACAACAGGATTTCTTGCTAAGTTGGACCCCAACGGCTAGTTTTTGGAAGCCTATAAATTGGGGTTCCCTTGGGCTATTTTCTATAAGATTGGACGAGAGTTTTTGGGTTAGTTTTTCCTACTTATTTCAGTGGTTTTCTCCACATATCTTAGAGCTAATACTTCCATATCAAAAGGAGAGTTTTTCAAGAGTGTTTTGAAGAAGAGATTTCTTGATTTTTTCACCACAAATCCATACAAGTTTTTCTCACAAATACTTGAGCTTTTCATTGCTATATCATTCCTATAGGAGAGTTGTTGTAGAGTGTTTGTAGGTGATCAAAGTGTTTAGATCACCAAGTGTTCATTCTTGTATTTGAGGAGGCGAACTTGCGGGTTCGCGTTGTTTCGAGTTCTTATGGGAGCTCGGTGTAGAGGTGCGGCCTCAGCAAGCTAGTGTGCTTGCGTGTGTTTGTTCTTGCGGGAACAAGTGAGGGGACTAGTGAGTCCAAGAGTTTTAGTGTGAACTCCTTGTAGGTGTTGCGACACCGAGTGATCCGATGGGATCGATTCTAGTAGAAATCCTTTATAGTGTTGAAGGCGGGGACGTAGATAAAGGGTGCTCGAACCTCGAAATAAATCTCCCGTGTTTGCGATTGTTCTCTCTCTATCTCTCACTTGTGTTTATATCTTGCATGCATATATTGTTTATCTCTTTTATATGCTTGATATATTTGTGCTCATTGATACATGCTTGGGATTGTTTGCTCACACTTGTATTCAACCAAGAGAGCCATAGCGGCACCTCGACTCTTATCTAGAGGAATCTTGAGGAGATAATCCAGAGCCCTTCACCAGGAATTCGACTACACTCTTCGGGTATACCTTGTGTGTTTAATAGTTTTTAGTTTGCATAAATAGTTTTAATTCCGAATTAGTTCATCATTAGATTAACTAGTCACCTATTCACCCCCCTCTAGGTGATTTCATATGTCCCCGCGTTCAACACTTAAAGGATTTCCACTAAAAATGATCCCACTGGATCACTCGGTACTGCAACACCTACAACGAGTTCACACTAGAACTCCGGACCCGTAAGTCCCTCACTTGTTCCCGCAAGAACAAACACACGCAAGCACACTAGCTTGTCGAGGCCGCACCTCTTACAACTCCTCCAACCACACGTCGAAAAACTTGGTGATCACTTCACTTGATTATCACAAACACTCTCACCGAGGTCACCGCATCTACAACTCTTCACTATACAAAGATGTAAACTTGTGATCACTTCTCTTGATCACAAAAAATAACTCTCACAACAAGGCTTCTATAGGATAGATATGGCAATGAAAAGCTCAAGTATGTGTGAGAAAAACTAGGATAGAGATGTAGTGAAAAACTCAAGAAATCACTTTTGAAAACACTCTTGAAAACTCTCCTTTTGCTATGACAGTATTTGTTCTAAAATAAGTGGAGAAAACCTCTATAATAGATAGGAAAACTGGCTTTGAAAGTCCCCTAAAATCTTATCCAAACAGCCCAAAATAGCCCCATATATATAGGCTACAAAAACTAACTGTTGGAGCCAACTCAGCAGCAGATCCTGCTGTCGGTCGACCGGCCAACGGTCTAATTTTTGACCGTTGCAGCCTAACGGTCGACCGCCCGGTCGACCGTGCCTGGGCTTTGACCTACCGGTCGACCGCCCGATCGACCGGGGCCAGATCCAGAGAGCAGAGCTCTCGGCGGTCGACCGGCCCTCAAGCCAAACTGGTTATACACGTCTGTGCATATCGGTCGATCACCCTTGTCTCGATCGACTGGCCGGTCGACCGGTAGAAGGCCTGGACTGAAAATTTTGCACATTAAAATTTGGTTTAATAAAATCTTATAAATTCTCATAAAATCACATAAAATCTACAAAAATAGGTTCATTGAGATACTTTTATGTACAAAATTTTTTGATCAAAAATCAACACATATTACAAATATTTTGAACCATTTTTGTGATATAGAAATTTTGCCTTAAACAAAAATTTGTATTTTTCAAAAACAATCTTCAATTTGAAAAATGATATTTTCAAAACTTCTTTAAATATAAAAACAAGATATTTTAAACACATTTGAAGTTTGGTGTGTATGGATATGATACAATACACATATAAGATGAAATATCAATGTTTTTGACAATAAGCTCTAAAATAAGTTTTGATAGATACAAAACTCAAACACATGATGTAGAAACACCAAATAAGTTTTTCTAAACATTTGAACCAACAATGTGTGTGGATGAAATCCAAAGCACATATAAACCATATAAACTTATTTTGATGAACTCTATTCATGAAACATAAAGATATATATTTTGAAGCTCAAAAATCAAAACGGTATTTTCCAAAATCAAAACACTTTTATGAAAACACATATAAATTTTGTGTGTGTATATGAGCTTGAGCAATCCACAACTAATCTATCCTTTACATTTTATATAAAAAAATATCTTAACACTTACAAAATGACACAAGTCTTTATGAAAATCTTCTCTTGAAAATCTTCTTCTCCTTCTTGACTTGGTCCAAACCTTGATCCAATGAGCTAGACTCCTCTTGAGTACTTGATGCGATCTTTATGCATGAGCTCTTGAATCAACGCGTGCTAGCTTCAAAACTGACTTCGAATCCTTTGTTGAAGCGAAACACCTACTAAGATCTTGATCAAATATTTGAGACTAATTAAACACAAGATCATTAGTACTATAACTACATGAGTTAACCATCATCAAAAGTAGAGTGATGGGCCTTTGGGCCAACATAGGGTGTCTTAGCATCCTGTGATATAAATAGTAGTTGGGATCTTCAGTCTTCCCTACCTCTTCAGGGCATCTGATCTCTAGAAATTTGAGTTTGTTACTCTTTTAAAGTAACTTGAATAAAAAGACTGCATGTTCATCCTTGAAGGAGTACAATTTATTAGCACGTGCTTGGCCGGAAGCCATACCTCCTCTGACTGACTGTGTCTTTGAAGGTGATTTGACCGTCGTTGCTAGAGTATCCCTTCTTTTAGGTTGAGAAGATGACTCTGGGATGCGTCACATTGATTATCGGGTCTCGGTTTGCTATTTTTTTCTTCAGCCCTGACACTGGTGATAATCTCTTCTGCATGTTCGCCTTATAGTACCAACTACTTCCAAATGCGACATTCCGCTATTCTCATTTTGAGTGAGTAGGAAAGTTTGAAGATTATGACAGCATATCTCAACTAGTGTAGACTGGGTCATGCCACTAGGACAATGGAGTGCCATGCTCCAAAATCTCTCGATGAAGGTTTTGATAGACTCTCCTTTCTTCTGTTTAGTTACAAGGAGAGTTAGCACTGAAATTTCTGTATCATCTTCAAAAAAATGAGCAAGAAACAACTTCTCGAGGTTGACCCACGTTTTAATTGAGCCAGCATAAGTTTCTTGAACCATTCAAAGGTGACTCTTTTAACAGTGCCAATGAATAAACGAGATAAAATGGCATCATTCGATACTACATTCCCAGTTTGGGATTTAAAGTAGTATATGTGTTGGTTCGGCGACCCTTTACCATCGAAAGTATGGAGGGGCGGTGCCTTGAATTTGGGAGGGTAGGGAGCCGTATCCCATTCTCTGGGTAGGGTCAGACTATCCCCATATCTTGGAGTCCGTCTCGGTTGGCAAGGGCCTCAAGATGTTGCTCCAATTTGCTCATCCTCTTGGAGTGGCTGCTCCCGTTCTCTGAGTTATTCTCCTCTTCAGATGAAGATTTGGGTGGCTCAAAGTTAGAATGCTCTTCATTCTCAGTATTTACAGAAGATGAGCTCTCCCCTTTCTTTCTTTTGCCCCTGGACTTCTTGGAAAGAGTTTTATCCTTCGGTTTCTTTTTATCCTTAAGTAGTTATGATAACATCTGCTTAAGGGTGCCGATAGATTCTTACTGAGCTCAAATCATATCGAATTGTTACCATTAGACTCGGGCTTGCTCTTCGAATCGCTTAGCCATCTCCTCGGGAGTTCCCACCATGTAAGCAAAGGCAGTTATCCCGGACTAGAATTTGAAGACTAGGATTCGATGATGACGGAGTGCTCATCATTCACCTCAATCCCTCTGGCCAACAAACTGTGGTTGATTGGGGCGATTGTTTCCATGCGGGTCCGAGTGTGTCGGTAGACCCCTTCAGGTTCGATAAGAACATCCTTCAAACCTGGAGATCGATCAGCATCCGACTCCTCTGAGCTGCAGTCGGTTGCTTCCCCTTGGACTTGTGATTGGGGGAAAATCGCGCACAAAAAGTGTATGTTTTGAAATTAAGATTTTAAGTGTGTGCGCTTTGGCTTCCTTGATACTTCTGTTATAGCATAGAGGCTAAAACGAGTCAAATCCATAAGGACGGGAGGCGATAGAAGCTTACACGGTATGTTTACGTATGTGTTAACGATTCTTCTATGTTTGAAAGAATAAAAAGAAAACAAAACAAAGTATGAAAAGAGAAGACGGTGAAAACTAAGAAGTGGGAAACTTAGAAAAGAATGTAACTGTGATTTTTGAATATTTCTAAAACAAAGTGAAAAAGAAAGAAAACTCACGGCTACTAACTACTAATGACTCCACCAACATGCTAACCTCTTAGTGCTAGTTGCCTTACATGTATCTTTGGCAATCACTAGTCCTTGGTTTAAGAGCGTTACAAAGCATGGCTTATATGTTAACTTTCACATCCAAATTTAACCAACAAGTGCAAGCTGCACTTAAATCATCAAAACCCAACAAGAGCAAGCTACACTTAAATCAGCAAAACCCAATAAGAGTAAGCATGAAATAAAGTAATGTTAGCTTGTTAGAGATTTAGATGTTAAAGTGTTAGATCTATCATCATGAGCCATCAATGGCTCTTGCAAGAGCAAGGCAGACTAGAGGCTATTAGATTCATGTAGATTATCAAATAAGAAGTTAGACTAGTTAGTGGTTAGTAGTTAATTACCATGAGAAAAAAGATTAGCTAAACATGTAAAAGGAGTTAGAGAAGAAAATAAAGAGAGGTAATGAGAGAGCCTTCATAGCTTGTCACCTTCTATTACAAGAAATCTTGCTTTTCACTCATGTATCACTCTTTCTCCTAATACAAGATCTAAAAGAAATAGAAAATACAAAGGAAGAAGAAAAAGAACACTAGCATAAACTGTCCTAAACTATAAAATGGAGATGAAAACTACCCTAAACTCTGCATATCCCCTGCTCTGGAAGTCCAGGGGGTATTTATAGGTCAGGGGAAAGGGGGGCTAGAGGGCCAACCCTGGCCCAAAGTACAGGTGCGGTCGTACCCGTACGGCCGCGAAAACGTGACAAACGCCGCGTTTTCGCGACTCTTCTAGAGCTGCGTGCTGTCTCGTCTATCCCCTGTCGGCGTCAGCGCCCGGTTTCTGGTTTTCAGCCCCTGATTTTGACAAAACAGCTCTCCAAGGTCAATAGCTATATTATAGACCTTTAATCACCTATTAAATGGTGATTTAGGGTCTTCTTCTTCATTGCACACCATAGACCTAGAAACATGCAAGAGAGGTATTATTAGCAGAATTTAATATTAAATAAATATGAAGATGTGGTATGAAATATGCAGTTTTAGAGACTAATCACACCCCCACACTTATCTTTTACTCGTCCCGAGCAAAACAAAAACTAAAGGAATTATTACACCACTTTCGCAGGTGACGCGATTACACTGAGCATGTACAACAAGCCGTTAAACCTTTAGGTTTCCTCTAGAGGAGAAATTTAGTCTCATGAGGGTTTTCAGCGGATTACACCCACAAAATTCATAAAAAAAGAAATCAAATGTTAGTATTTTGAAAATGCATTTTGAAATAGAGAAAAGTGTTGAAGTATTTTTGTGAAAATATAAGTGATCCAAGGTCAGAGGTTAACCAGAAATTATTCTTTCTTAAACTAAGTCGAAATGCAAAATCTTGTTATAAATTAAATGTAAGAATTTAAAATTGAATTAACTCTTTGATCTTTCATAAAACTCTTAGAAAAATATGCAGTTAGTGAACTGTGAAGATTCTTGGGATATCGACTCAAACTTTCATGCCATTGATTTGTGTATATATATATTTTTTTATTTTTCTTTCCTTAGTTTTCTTAGGCTTTCTTATTTACTCGGGTAGTGAGCCTTTAGCCGGTGACTCCTAAACCAGATGATCTTAGGGCACTAGATGAGAAAACATCCCTCGGGCTTAAGGACTCGAGTAAACAAGGCCACAAAACTAAAGGGGATTATTTTGATTTTGTCCATCTTTTTAGGCATGAATAATCATGCTTCCTGAGGCATAATTACCTAGCTTCAATAAGTGGTTTTTATTATCATATATATATATATATATATATATATATATATATATATATATTATAGTATTATCAGTCTTTGTTTTAATCCCAAAAATTGTGTAAGTGTGAAGTGCATAAATCTAAGGAAAAAATTCAGATCAAATTATCTTTCCATTCTTTCTTTCTTATCCTAAAATTTAAACAAGATCTAATATTTTGACTCGATTTAAAATTTCATAATTTTAGGTCCTCCTAATTCCTAAGATAATCTTAATTTTCTTAAAAATAAATCAAAACTATTTCTGTTATGTCAAAAAGTTTTGTAAAAAAAAGAAAAGAGTTTTTTTACAAAAGAAAATTTTAAAAAGTTCCTAAAAAGAAATGTAAAAGAAAAAAATATAAAACTATGTTAGTAAACCTCCCCCACACTTATCTCATTCATTGTCCTCAATGCATCGAGAATGTGTATATACATGAAACAAATGGAGAGGGAAGGACAATTACCTTATGGTGGTGGCTCCAGTGGTGATCTGATTAGGCCAAGCGTTGCTACCCAATCAAGATATCGTGGATCTTGCAGAAACTCACCAGTGACCTCTCTAATATGACCCATGAAAAGAATGATTGACTGAATGGTCTTATTTAAAAACTTATCCCCATCTAATTTTCAATTTTTAAAAATAATTACTGAGTCATTTTCTTCAACATTTTTGTCCAACAATGAAGTGTGATTTTGGAAGATGATGGATTTGGACTCAAATGGATCAAGAACGAAAACCGATACCGACTCGGGAATTTGACTCAGATCAAGTTGAGAGTGAATAATGAGAGTCGAAATTGGTTCAAAAATACGGTCCAAACCAAAGAATTGATGTTCACACACTTTCTCCATTAATGAAGTGTGATCATAAGATATTGGTGATTCAATTTCACAATGTACGGGTACAGGATTCCATGTTGACTCTGGAATAGAGAAAAATCTGGTAAAGATACCGGAGTCATTATTGAATCAAAAAGTGAAATGAAATCACCAACATGAGGTTCAAGATCACTTTCAAGCTCAAGTTTAATTTCAGAAAAAGGATAACTTGCCAAAATGTCAAGAGGTTGATGTTGGTCAAGTTCAGGTTGGTATGATAAAATTGAAATTGGATTTCCAAAATGACATGATTCTTGGGTCCAATCAGTAGAGTTAGAAATATAAGGATCGGTCAAAGGTCGATCTCATTGATCAATTCGCTCATTAGTGAGTCTAACCTACTGATAGGCCGGGTAAGAGAATTTGGAGTCAAAATCATGTCGACCATACTTTTGCAATTGGTTCTTCTTAACAAGGTGAGTATGGAAGTTAATTTTGGAAATTGTGGTGAAATTATGAATCAATCGGATTTTGCGATTGCTGCTCGGACTCACGCAAGGGTTCCATACTCAAGTCCAGTGATGATTGTTCATTTTGAATCAGTAAGGCTGGAAAAGATAAGTAGGACTCTTAAAAATTTCGCTGAGATGATGAGTCCAACATATTTTGAAATCGTTGCAATTTTTCACAAAAGAGTTTCAAACACTCTTCTAGCTCAGATTCTTCTTCAATTGGATGTTCTAGAAAAAGAATATATGGAGTTTGATTTGGGAAGGATTGTGAATTGAGCAAATTTTGAATTTGTTATTGGGACTCAAGCATGGCTTCCATACTCCTTTCCAAATTGGATTTTTTTTCACAGTTGGTGGAACAGGAAAAGGAGGATATGAAGCCGAATCGGGGAATGAATGTTGTGGACAAGGTGGTTGAAAATTTGACTCGGAGGAGGTGAATTCCCATGAACTCTGTGAAGAGTAAAAATTATTTTGAAACTTATAGTCATAGAATTGGGGATATGGGTCATATTGAGTCAGATAATCCCAACCCGGCATATATGGTTGGTTCATGTTATACATAGTCGGGTCAGAGTTATCCTAGTCAAATGAGGTCAGAGTGAAATATGGATTCATATTAGGATTGAAAAAATTATTGTTGCTGAAATCCATATCACAATTTATAAAAAAGAAAAATAAACAAACAAACAAACAAACAAAGAAAAAGAAAAAAAATAAGCCTATGCTAGGGTTGACCTAGACGACTCCTAACTGGTTAGACTGTCCACCGGGGGTACATTGTCTGAATCTGACCACGAGTTAATCGGTCAGGTAGGGGCAAGATCAGTGGGAGGTATCCGTGCCGGAGCAACGGGCCTAATTATGTCAAACCACTGTTCTTCGAGGTTTCGTCTCTCAATCCCCAACTTTAGACACCGATTTGACAAGAGTCAACTTTTAGCAACTTCCCTCTTAGGTCAATCTCTTAAATGAGTCTGAGATGTCCCTAGGGGCCAACATTTAGCAATTTTTATTTAGGCTTGGGTTGTGTGAGTGGGGAGGTGACTTTTGGGCTAAGAGAGGGTAATGACTTCCCCACCTTATGCTGTATAGGATTTTGCCCTTAAGTTCAATTCATGCAAGTGTGCAATATAGATAAGAATGAATACACAAGAGAGTAAATCACCCACGTGTTTGTCCTAACTATATGCTATGCAATATGTACACCTCCATCAAAATCACAACAACACAAGAACAAAATACAGTATATTGGAATGAAAATTGACACGTGCCTAGATGCAAGTGTCTAAACCGTTTTAAAACATCCAATTTCTATATTTTAGTTCTTAAAATTATTTACAGTGTACAGGTAATATAAACAAAAATTAGCAGCAGAGTATAAGAATATACAAGAATTTACCCAACCATACAAGAGCAAGTGTGGACTTCTGCAACGCTAAAAAGTTAACATGCACACCAAAAACAAAGAAGAAAGGTTAACAAAAATATGAAATCAAACCGTTCCCATCCCCCGCAATGGCGCCAAAATTTGATTGGGGGAAAACCGTGCACAAAAAGTGTATGTTTTGAAATTAAGATTTAAAGTGTGCGTGCTTTGACTTCCTCGATACTTCTGTTATAGCATTGAGGCTAAAACGAGTCGAATCCACAAGGACGGGAGACGATAGAAGTTACACGGTATGTTCACGTCTGTGTTAACGGTTCTTCTATGGTTGAAAGAATGAAAAGAAAAGAAAACAAAGTATGAAAAGTGAAGTACGGTGAAAACAAAGAAGTGAGAAACATAGAAAAGCATGTATTTGTGATTTTTGAAATGTTTTTAAAACAAAGTGAAAAAGAAAGAAAACTAACAGCTACTAACTACTAATGACTCCACCAACATGCTAACCTCTTAGTGATATTTGCCTCACATGTATCCTTGGCAATCACTAGTCATTGGTTCAAGAGCGTTACAAAGCATGGCTCATATGTTAACTTTCACATCCAAATTCAACCAACAAGTGCAAGCTATACTTAAATCATCAAAACCGAATAAGAGCAAGCATGAAATAAAGTAATGTTAGCTTGCTAGAGATTTAGACGTTAGAATGTTAGATCTATCATCATGAGCCATCAATGGCTCTTGCAAGAGCAAGGCCAAGTAGAGGCTATTAGATTCATGTGGATTATCAAATGAGAAGTTAGACTAGTTAGTGGTTAGTAGTTAGTTGTCATGAGAGAAAACAATAGCTACACATGTAAAAGGAGTTAGAGAAGAAAACAAAGAGAGGTAAAGAGAGAACCTTCATAGCTTGTCACCTTCTATTACAAGAACTCTTGCTTTTCACTCATGTATCACTCTTTCTTCTAATACAAGATCTAAAAGAAATGGAAAATACAAAGGAAGAAGAAGAAGAATACTAACCTAAACTATCCTAAACTACAAAATGGAGATGAAAACTACCCTAAACTCTGCATATCACCTGCTCTGAAAGTTTAGGGGGTATTTATAGGCACCAGGGGAAAAGGGGCCAGGGGGCCAACCCTGGCCCAAAGTACGGCCGCGGCCGCGCCCGCGCAGCCGTGGAAACGCAGTGGCAGCGGCTCTTCTAAAGCCGCGCGCACGGCGCTTCGGGCCACACGTTGTACCGTCTGTCCCCTGTCAGCATCAGTGCCCGATTTCTGGTTTTCAGCCCCTGGTTTTGTCAAAATAGCTCTCTAAGGTCAATGGCAATATTATAGGCCTTTAATCACCCATTAAACAGTGATTTAGGGTCTCCTTCTTCATTGCACACCATGGACCTAGAAACATGCAAGAGAGGTATTATTAGCAGAATTTAATATTAAATAAATGTGAAGATGTGGTATGAAATATGCAGTTTTAGAGACTAATCAACTTGCTTGGTGCGAAACTCGGCCCCACCATATTTGCAGTCACTTCTGCATACTCGACGTCGGAGAATGATTTCTTCTTCTGGGACTGTCGTCTTTTGGCTGAATCTGAAGCCACCGTCAATCGGCTAAAAATTAAAAGTTTATTTGTCAGAAAGTCGCAATGGCAATCAGAGAGCACTGCTAAGATGAGCTCGCAGTGACATCGAGGGGCGATTTGATGGACGCTCTTCTTTCTCATAAGATAGTCCTTTAGGTCCGTTAAGGGAACATGTAATGAACTAGCCTCTAACCCCTAGGGGTTAGGGCTTTTGAGCATTTTATGTCTTGAAGACATGCAATGCTAAATGCGAGTCTCGCGTTGTTTTATTGAAACGCGGACCTTGCATTGTGTTGAAACGCGACCATCGCCTTTAGAACTAGAAACGTGGGCACCACATTCTGATATAGACAGAACGCGGGCCTCATGTTTTGGAGCTGCTAGAATGTGAGTCTCGCATTTGACGTGAACCTCGCATTGTTGAAGAACGCGGGACTCACGTTTCTGAGACAGAAACGTAGTCCTCGCGTTGTTTAAGAGAAACGCGAGTATGAACCTCATGTTTTGAATCTACAAAACAGATTGCCTCTAAAGAATCTTCAATCTATTGTCGACGTGCACAGTGCCTTCATTGACATTCAGCATTTTAGTTAAGCCGCAGGGGTTGTTGGGAACCCCTGACAACCTGGACTTGTAGAGTTTGGAGAAGAGAAGGACGGCGGAATAGATATTCACCGTCACTTTGATCGTGTGCCGAGGTTTTTGCCCCGAGGGTCTCTCGAGAGACATTAAGCGGGCAATATGGGCTGCACGAGAGGTTTTCAGAACCTCTTCAGAAGTGGCACCCTTTGCATTGTGAGCAGTGGTGCGTGCCACTTTAGGAGTAATCTACGAAAAGATTAGAGAGCGAGTCTCAGAAGAGACTTTGTGGTATTGCCGCATTGCCTTGGGGTTGGCAGAGCCTGAGGAAAGGAATTCCTCAAATTTTCCATGGTTAAATTCAATGATGAGGGATTTGTAAGTACACCTAGAGGGGGGTGAATAGGTGTACGGCTAATCTAATGAACAAAATGCAGAAATTAAAACTAAATTGCAACACACTTAGTGTAACCAATGAGTGTAGCCGAATTCCCGGTGAAGGGCTCTGGACTAACTCCTCTTGATTCCTCTGAATAAGAGTTGAGGTGCTATATGAAGCTCTCGTGGTTAGACACAAGTGAGGCACACAAACAAACACAACCAAGCTTATAAGAGTGATATGACAATATGAATGATGCAAGGCACAAAGTAATAGAGAGAGTTTAGAGAAAGTGGATCAATCGCTAACACACGGATATGTTTCGAGGTTCGAGCACACAGCTCTACGTCCCCGCCTTCACACAGAAGGATTTCCACTAACTTGTCCACACAGGACTCCCACACAGGGAACCTCCACTGAGGATTTGGGGCAATACAACCAGGAGTACACAACTCCTCTCTCAATTACAAACACAACCTCTACACTTAGAGGTTAGGCACAAAGCCACCACAAATCAACCTCACAAATGAAGGATGGGCACAAAGCCAAACAACAAATCAACCTCTCACTAGAGGGATAGGGCACAAAGCCACCACTCCAAAAATCAACCTCTACACAAGAGGGATAACACAAAGTAGGAGGGTTTACAACTTAGTGATCAAAAGACCACAAATCAATTTCTTTTCTCACAAAACAATGATCCTAATAGATAGGTAGATATGATAAGCTCAAGTGAGAAAATAAAGTGTTTGGAAATGAAAACAACAAAGAAAACACTTGGGAAAATCACAAGATAGATATTGAAATAGAGATCAAAAATCAATTCCCAAATACTCTCTTTTCTTTGAATTTTCTGACACTTTAAAATAAATAAAGATAGATCTTTTGAACCCAAAACTCTTTTGAAAACTTGCTGTTTAAACAAAAGAGAAGTAGGAAATTTTTGCTCTAAAAAACTTGTTGAGAAACATCACGCAAATGGGGTATACATAGCCTATGACAAAATCTGCCCGTTGGCAAGCAGAAAGGTCAAAAATGACCTTCCGGTCGACCGGCCGGTCGACCGGCGAACGGTCAAAAAATTAACCGTTGAGCCTGTCGGTCGACCGCCCGGTCGACCGCGTCCAGAACCAGAGAGCAAAGGCTCTCTGGCCGGTCGACCGCCCGCTCGACCGGGTCAACCCGAGAGTGGGCTGACTTCAGTCGGTCGACCGCTTGGTTGACCGGCCCAAGGGGCTGGCCTGCGTGCACATCCTTGTGCACGTCGGTCGACCAGTCTGGTCGACCGACTCTGGCTCCGGTCGACCGGCCCGGTCGACCGCCAGAGCCTGGCAGGGCTGATTTCAAAACTTGAAAACTGGGTTTTTATTATCCTATTAAATCCCATAAAATCTCTAAAAATCCACAAAAATAGTTATAGTATAATACTTTGATATACAAACATGTTTGAGTAAAATCAAACCATGTTACAAACATTTTAAACTATTTTTGTAACTTAGAAATTTTGCCAAAACCAAATTCTGTATTTTCCAAAACTAGGATTTTTGAAATGGAAAATCGTTTTGTCCAAAACTCATCTAAATACAAAAACATGATATTGAAACAACATTTAAGCAAGTTGTATATGGATATAATCCAATATACATGAAAGATATATATATATATATATATATATATATATATATATATATATATATATATATCAATGTTTTTGACCTAAAATTCAAAAATAAGTTTTGTTAAAATACCAAAACTCCAAACTCATGAAATAGACTATCAAACTAAGTTTGTCTAAGAATATGAAGCATAGATGTATATAGAACAAATCTAATATACATTAAACCATGTAAACTTTTTTGATTTTATCTATTCATGAAAACCAAGATCGGTTAAACTGAAAACCGAAAACCAATAAACATGAAACTTAAACAAATGTGTGTGTGTTGTTAACTTGAGCATATCACACTATCTAATCTTTAACAATGGATCTAAAATATAAACAAAACTATGTACTGAGGTCTTCTTGTAGAGCGTCGTCTCCAATTCGACTCGATCCAAACATGATCTGAAAAACACCTAGAGGGGGGTGAATAGGTGTAATTGCTAATCTAACAAACTTTTTAAACAAGAAATAAAAAATATGCAATGATGATGTGCACACAAGATATATCACAAGTAATTGAAGCAATATCACAAACTAGAAACAATGAGTAAAGGATAATAATTGAAAGTAAAGCGAAATAGAGAGCAAGAGCAAAAGACAATCGCAAACACAAGTATTTATTTTGAGGTTCGAGCCACCGCTCTACTCCCCGCCTTCACCGCCGTGAAGGGTTTCCACTATCCACCGAGGACTTTACAAGGTCTACCAAAGACCGGAGCACCGAGCTCCACCACTTACAAGAACCTCTACCGAAAAGGTGTCTTCACAAGATGAACAAAGAGTAACAAGTAGCCGAGTGATCTCTAAAAGGATCACAAACACTTTATAAACACTTCTCTCTTTACAACTTCCTTATAGATTGAGTAGGGAATTTTGGCTCTAAGAAGTGTAGTGAGAAAACACTCAGTTGTAGAATGATTTTTGCTAGAAAACACAACTGAAAACAAGCTCAAGAAAGAATGAAAATGGAGAGCATAAAAACTTTTCTTCTCTTTGAGAACTTAGGTATTTTTTTTGGTGTTTTGCAAGAGACTATTCTCCTCTATTTATAAGGAGAGGAAAGGGTTAAAATCAATTTATTTTAAGCTTATTTGATCTGGAAAAGATCTCTAAAAACTCAGAAAAAGTCTGCCAAAAATAGATTTATAAAACAGATTTCAGATTGCACCAAAGAGGAAAGAGCAGTTGGGACTTTGCAGGCCTGGCAGTCGACCGGATCGGTCGGCCGTCCGCCCTGCTGGCAGTAGCCGTTGGGCTCGGGTCGACCGTCCTCTAAAATGAAACACAGTTTTCTGAAGGCGGTCGACCGGGCGGTCGAACCAAAAAACCCGAGAGCAAAACTACTTTCAATCGGTCGACCCGGCGGTCGGCCGACAGACATGCACAAGCGTGCACGTCCTGGATACAAGCTCCGGTCGACCGGTCCGGTCGGCCGGTCTTGCCTGAAACAAAAAAACAGCAAGAAACCAGAACTTGGAATTTTTGTAAAATATTTTGAAGTATAGATAGCTAAGTATCATGCTTGAAAAGGGTAAACATACATGATTATAAACATGATATATATCTTTGTAAAAAAGTTAGAGTCATGTATATTTGTCAAGGCATGAAACTTAGAAACAAAAGCTAAACATGAAAACTTGTATAAAAATATGTGTGTGTGTATCCTAGAGCCAATTTTTCAAAACTCAAACTTTAACAAACTATTTCTTACATTGGCTCTAAAGGACTACAAGTTCTTCAAGTGGGCTTCTCCATATGATCTTGCAAGCTTGATACTTGAGCCCGAATTGAGGCGAACTTGAGTCAAGACACCTTTTAGGGAAGAAAACTTCTAGTTTTATTAGAACCCTGAAACACACTCAAACAACAAACATTATTTGTACAAATAACTTATATGTTTTGAAATCATCAAAACACACTAAAAACGGGTGATTGTAACCTTAGGCCAACAATCTCCCCCTTTTTGATGATGACAAAAAATATAAGTTATTTAAACAAAAATGGAAGAAGAGCTTTGAAAAGCTCCCCCTCAAACAATGCTATGTATAAAGAATGACAATGAGAAGTAAGATACATAAAGCATTGAAAACACAATAGTTTTGTCAAAAACTTAAATAAACAATAAACAACGAACTTATTCTTTTTCTCCCCCTTTTGTCATACATCAAAAAGGGTTAAACAAAACAAGCAAAAAAAAATTTATCTTTAAGAATCCATAATGCAAACATTCAACTCACCACAAATAAAAGAGAATCTAGTATAATCTAATGGTTTAGTAAAAATATCGACAAGTTGAAAATCGGTAGAAACATAATCAATATCAATATCACCTTTCTCATAATGATCTCTAAGAAAGTGATATATAATGTTAATGTGCTTAGTTTTACTATGTTGATTTGCATTCTTTGTCATATGAATTGTACTAGTATTATCACAAAATATTTTAATATGATCAAAATGCAAATCATAGTCAAGGAGAGAATGTTTCATCCAAAGAACTTGTGCACAACAAGCTCCGGCTGCAACATACTCCGCCTCGGCGGTTGAAAGGGCTACCGAAATTTGCTTTTTGGAAGACCAAGATACAAGACAATTACCAAGGAATTGACATGTTCCACTTGTGCTCTTCCTATCTACCCTACAACCCGTATAGTCGGCATCCGAAAAACTCTTCGTTTCAAATAGTCCGGTTTTTAGATACCACAAACCCATTTCAATTGTGCCCTTAAGGTATTTAATAATGCGTTTTACCGCTACTAAATGAGACTCCTTAGGACATGATTGAAAACGAGCACAAAGACATACACAAAATATAATATCCAGCCTACTAGCCGTCAAATACAATAAACTACCAATCATGCTACGATAAAGTTTAATGTCTACACTTTTACCTTGTTCATCCTTATCAAGCTTTGTAGTTGTTGCCATGGGAGTTTTACTCACTTTAGCTCCTTCAAGCCCGAACCTCTTGATTAGTTCCTTTGTGTACTTGGCTTGATTTATGAAGATCCCATCCTTCTTTTGCTTGATTTGGAGTCCAAGGAAATAGTTGAGCTCACCCATCATAGACATTTCGAATTCATCCTTCATGCATGATTCAAAAACTTGGTAAAGGGATTCATTAGTAGAACCAAAAATAATGTCATCAACATAAATTTGCACAATAAGAATATCTTTTTCTACATGTTTTGTAAACAAAGTTGTGTCAATTTTACCTTTCTTAAAACCATTTGAAATTAAGAATGAAGAAAGTCTTTCATACCAAGCCCTAGGGGCTTGTTTTAAACCATAAAGAGCTTTGTCAAGTTTTAAAACAAAATCCGGATGTGTAGGATCAACAAACCTGGGGGGTTGTTCAACATACACCTCCTCTTCAATAAAACCATTTAGAAAAGCACTTTTAACATCCATTTGAAATAATTTAAAATCTTTATATGAGGCAAATGCTAGTGTTATCCGTATGGCTTCAAGCCGTGCTACGGGTGCAAAGGTTTCTTCAAAATCGATTCCTTCGTTTTGAGTGTAACCTTGGGCAACTAACCTAGCTTTATTCCTAACAACATTACCCGATTCATCCAACTTGTTCTTAAAGATCCACTTAGTACCAATTGTTGGTCTATCGTGGGGCCTAGGAACAAGGTGCCAAACTTGGTTGCGCTCAAATTGATTGAGTTCCTCTTGCATGGCTAGCAACCAATATGAATCAGCCTCGGCTTCGAGGACGTTCTTGGGTTCAACATGAGAAATAAATGCATAATGTCCACAAAAAATCATGAAGTTTAGAGCGAGTGGTTACCCCTTTAGATACTTCACCTATGACGAGGTCCTTGGGATAATGAGGATTGTATCTCCAATCCTTTGGAAGTTGTTGAGTAGGCTCCACTTCATTTGTTTGATTTTCATTTCCTTGAGCCTCTTCTACTTTAGCTTCACTTCCTTCATCATCCTTTGGCTTGTCTCCCATAGTAGGTGTATCCTCCAAGGTCACTTTCTCCAAGCCTTCATCCAATGCATCTATTTCTACAACATTCTTAACAAACAAGTTAGATTCTTCAAACTTAACATGTATGGATTCCTCAATAGTCAAAGATGATCTATTGAAGATTCTATAAGCCTTGCTAGTGTTAGAATAACCAACAAAAATAGCCTCATAAGATCTAGCATCAAATTTTCCTAAATTATCTTTCGTATTTAAAACAAAACATTTGCATCCAAAAACCTTGAAATATGAAACATTTGGTTTTCTAGAAAAGTACATTTCAAAAGAAGTTTTTGAAGTATTTTTACACAAGAAAATACGATTTGATATATATAGCATGATGTATTAACGGCCTCGGCCCACAAATAATGTGGTAGACCATATTCACTTAGCATTGTCCTAGCCATCTCTTGTAAAGTTCGATTTTTCCGTTCAACTACTCCATTTTGTTGTGGAGTTCTAGGACAAGAAAGTTCATGCTTAATTCCATGTTCTTCACAAAAAGTGGTAAAGGGTAGGTTAATGAACTCACCTCCTCCATCACTTCTTATTCTTAAAATTGAAGAATCTTTTTCCTTTTCAACTCTTTTCTTAAAGGCTTGAAAATGTGAAAAGGCTTGATTTTTATGTTCCAAAAAGAAAACCCAAGTAAAACGTGAAAAATCATCAACCAAAACAAATGCAAAACGATTCCCACTTAGACTTTTGGTTTGAGTACGACCAAATAAATCCATATGGATCAACTCCAAGGGACGTGATGTCATGATATCCTTGATTGACTTGAAAGAGGACTTAGTTTGTTTCCCAAATTGACATGCGTCACAAACCCGGTCCTTTTCAAAATTCAAGCAAGGAATACCTTTCACCATTTCCTTTGTGTTTAACCTAGATATATGGTCAAAAGAAATGTGGCCTAATCTTCTATGCCACAACCAAGAGTCATCATCGAGGGCCTTTAAACAAGTAATATTACAAGACATATTAGACATATCAATTATATAAACATTGTTTTCACGAAAACCGGAAAATACACAAATATTAGATATTCTATCAATAACTTTACAAACTACATTATCAAAAATAACATCAAAACCTTTATCACAAAGTTGACTAACACTCAAGATATTATGCTTGAGGCCATTAACTAAAACTACATTTTCTATTAAGGAGATGTACCAAGTTTGACATTACCGATACCGATGATTTTACCCTTGGCGTCATCTCCGAAGGTGACGGTGCCACCTTCATGGTATCTTGATAGGGTTGCAAAGTTGTTGATATCCCAAGTCATGTGCCTTGAGCAACCACTATCAAGATACCACAACCCTCTACGTCGTTGGGCCTTGGAAGGTACCTACATCATTTAACAAACTCATTGACTTTGGTACCCAAATTTTCTTGGGTCCTTGAAAGTTAGTGTTTCTAACCCAAACATTATGATGAGATGCATTTAGTCTATCATAGCAAAACTTAACTAAGTGACCTTTATGGCCACAATATGAACATGAAAACACTTTACCATACATGAATGCATGATGTGTGTGTGAAGTGTGAGCATGTTTGTGGGGTTTGGCATGATGTAGAGGTTGTGTGGTATGAACATGAGCATGAACATGAGAATGTTTCTTAGGGGCTTGTTTCTTAGGAAACATAGCCTCAAGTCTATTTTTATCAAATTCACACTTTTTCAAAACTACTCCTAAAGAATTAATTTTCTCTTTAAGCATGGTGATCTCATTATCATTAACTTGTGAAAACTTGCCTTCACAAGAAATTTTATAATTATCAAAATCTTTTTGGGTGGAAACAAGAGTGAAAAGTAATTCATCTTTTTCTTTGGCAAGAGTAAAAACTTGATGATTAAGAGACTCATTTTCCTTTTTCATTTTTAAATACTTTTTTCTTAAGAAAATCATAGTTATGTGAAAGTTCTACAAATGCTTCTCCTATTTCATCCATGGAAAGTTCATTATCAAAAGAAGTGGAAGGGGTTACCTTGCTTGTGCTTTCATTAGCCATGAAGCACATGTTGGCGGTGTCAATTTCCTCCTCGGATTCGCTCTTGGAATCCCATGTAGCCTTCAATGCTTTCTTCTTGTAAGGCTTCTTTGAGGTGGAGGGCTTTGCTTTATCCGGGCACTCCGCAACAATGTGTCCCGGTCTTTGGCAATTGAAGCAAATTATCTTTCTTTCTTCTTTGCCTCCTTGCCATCTCCTTCTTCCTTGAAACTTAGCCTTGTTATACATCCTCCGGACATTCTTAACGAGAAGTGAGAGCTCTTCGTCATCTTCTTCTTCATTGTCTTCGTCGGAGTATGAGGATTGACTCTTGAAGGCAATTGTTTTCTTCTTGGAAGGAGCCATGTCCTCCTTAGCTTTTCTCTCCATCTCATGGGTTTTGAGGTTCCCAATGAGACCTATAAGCTCCATCTCCTCCTTGTCATTGAGTTCCTTCAAGGTAGTTGCTTTTACTTCCCATGAAGGAGGAAGAGCCCGGATGATCTTTCTTACTCTTTGGTCATTGTCGATAGCATCACCTAGAGAAGAAAGTCCATTAGTGATCTTGGTAAATCTTGTAACCATATCATCTATGGTTTCATTTTCTTGCATGCAAAAGTTCTCATATTGGGACCAAAGAAGGTCTATTTTAGCCCTCTTCACTTGTGAAGTCCCCTCATGTGTAACTAGCAAATGTGTCCAAATTTCATATGCGGACTTGCAATGAATGACTCTAGCTATGTCATCATCATTAAGGGCTTGAAGGAGTGCATAATGAGCCCTAGCATTGGCATCAAATTCCTTAGTCTCAATTTCGGACCAAGTGGATTCATCACCGGGGGGTGCACTAAATGGTTTGGTCACGGCCTTTGCAACTCGACTTCCTAGAGATTGCAAGAAAACGGTCATCTTAACCTTCCATATGGGAAAGTTAAGTCCATCAAATTTTGGGGGGGTCTTAATTCCATCGGCCATTTTTACTAAGTGATAGTGAATGAAAAATGAATGAAGTGATTAGCAAATATAGGATCTCTCTAAGGTTGTTAAGCCAAGAGCCTAGAGACCAAGCTCTGATACCAATTGAAAAACACCTAGAGGGGGGGTGAATAGGTGTAATTGCTAATCTAACAAACTTTTTAAACAAGAAATAAAAAATATGCAATGATGATGTGCACACAAGATATATCACAAGTAATTGAAGCAATATCACAAACTAGAAACAATGAGTAAAGGATAGTAATTGAAAGTAAAGCGAAATAGAGAGCAAGAGCAAAAGACAATCGCAAACACAAGTATTTGTTTCGAAGTTCGAGCCACCGCTCTATTCCCCGCCTTCACCGTCGTGAAGGCTTTCCACTATCCACCGAGGACTTTACAAGGTCTACCGAAGACCGGAGCACCGAGCTCCACCACTTACAAGAACCTCTACCGAAGAGGTGTCTCCACAAGATGAACAAAGAGTAACAAGTAGCCGAGTGATCTCTAAAAGGATCACAAACACTTTACAAACACTTCTCTCTTTACAACTTCCTTATAGATTGAGTAGGGAACTTTCGCTCTAAGAAGTGTAGTGAGAAAACACTCAGTTGTAGAATGATTTTTGCTAGAAAACACAACTGAAAACAAGCTCAAGAAAGAATAAAAATGGAGAGCATAAAAACTTTTCTTCTCTTTGAAAACTTAGGTATTTTTCTTGGTGTTTTGCAAGAGACTATTCTCCTCTATTTATAGGGAGAGGAAAGGGTTAAAATCAATTTATTTTAAGCTTATTTGATCTGGAAAAGATCTCCAAAAACTCAGAAAAAGTCTGCCAAAAACAGATTTCAGATTGCACCAAAGAGGAAAGAGCCGTTGGGACTTTGCAGGCCTGGCGGTCGACCGGTCCGGTCGGCCTTCCGCCCTGCTGGCAGTAGCCGTTGGGCTCGGGTCGACCGCTCGGGTCGACCGTCCTCTAAAATGAAACACAGTTTTCTGAAGGCGGTCGACCGGGCGGTCGACCCAGAAAACCCGAGAGCAAAACTGCTTTCAGTCGGTCGACCCGGCGGTCGGCCCGGCGGACATGCACAAGCGTGCACGTCCTGGATACAAGCTCCGGTCGACCGGTCCGGTCGGCCGGTCTTGCCTGAAACAGAAAACAGCAAGAAACCAGAACTTGGAATTTTTGTAAAATATTTTGAAGTATAGATAGCTAAGTATCATGCTTGAAAAGGGTAAACATACATGATTATAAACATGATATATATCTTTGTAAAAAAGTTAGAGTCATGTATATTTGTCAAGGCATGATACTTAGAAACAAAAGCTAAACATGAAAACTTGTATAAAATTATGTGTGTGTGTGTGTATCCTAGAGCCAATTTTTCAAAACTCAAACTTTAACAAACTATTTCTTACATTGGTTCTAAAGGACTACAAGTTCTTCAAGTGGGTTTCTCCATATGATCTTGCAAGCATGATCCTTGAGCCCGAATTGAGGCGAACTTGAGTCAAGACACCTTCTTTTAGGGAAGAAAACTTCTAGTTTTATTAGAACCCTGAAACACACTCAAACAACAAACATTATTAGTACAAATAACTTATATGTTTTGTAATCATCAAAACACACTAAAAACGGGTGATTGTAACCTTGGGCCAACAATCTCCCCCTTTTTGATGATGACAAAACATATAAGTTATTTAAACAAAAATGGAAGAAGAAATTTGGAAAGCTCCCCCTCAAACAATGCTATGTATAAAGAATGACAATGAGAAGTAAGATATATAAAGCATTGAAAACACAATAGTTTTGTCAAAAACTTAAATAAACAATAAACAACGAACTTATTCTTTTTCTCCCCCTTTTTTGTCATACATCAAAAAGGGTTAAACAAAACAAGCAAAAAAAAATTTATCTTTAAGAATTCATAATGCAAACATTCAACTCACCACAAATAAAAGAGAATCTAGCATAATCTAATGGTTTAGTAAAAATATCGGCAAGTTGAAAATCGGTAGAAATATAATCAATATCAATATCACCTTTCTCATAATGATCTCTAAGAAAGTGACATCTAATGTCAATGTGCTTAGTTTTACTATGTTGATTTGCATTCTTTGTCATATGAATTGTACTAGTATTATCACAAAATATTTTAATATGATCAAAATGCAAATCATAGTCAAGGAGAGTATGTTTCATCCAAAGAACTTGTGCACAACAAGCTCCGGCTGCAACATACTCCGCCTCGGCGGTTGAAAGGGCTACCGAATTTTGCTTTCTGAAAGACCAAGATACAAGACAATTACCAAGGAATTGACATGTTCCACTTGTGCTCTTCCTATCTACCCTACAACCCGCATAGTCGGCATCCGAAAAACTTTTCATTTCAAATAGTCCGATTTCGGATACCACAAACCCATTTCAATTGTGCCCTTAAGGTATTTAATAATGCGTTTTACCGCTACTAAATGAGACTCCTTAGGACATGATTGAAAACGGGCACAAAGACATACACAAAACAAAATATCCGGCCTACTAGCCGTCAAATACAATAAACTACCAATCATGCTACGATAAAGTTTAATGTCTACACTTTTACCTTATTCATCCTTATCAAGCTTTGTAGTTGTTGCCATGGGAGTTTTACTCACTTTAGCTCCTTCAAGCCCGAACCTCTTGATTAGTTCCTTTGTGTACTTGGCTTGATTTATGAAGATCCCATCCTTCTTTTGCTTGATTTGGAGTCCAAGGAAATAGTTGAGCTCACCCATCATAGACATTTCGAATTCATCCTTCATGCATGATTCAAAAACTTGGCAAAGGGATTCATTAGTAGAACCAAAAATAATGTCATCAACATAAATTTGCACAATAAGAATATCTTTTTCTACATGTTTGTAAACAAAGTTGTGTCAATTTTACCTTTCTTAAAACCATTTGAAATTAAGAATGAAGAAAGTCTTTCATACCAAGCCCTAGGGGCTTGTTTTAAACCATAAAGAGCTTTGTCAAGTTTAAAAACAAAATCCGGATGTGTAGGATTAACAAACCCGGGGGGTTGTTCAACATACACCTCCTCTTCAATAAAACCATTTAGAAAAGCACTATTAACTTCCATTTGAAATAATTTAAAATCTTTATATGAGGCAAATGCTAGTGTCATCCGTATGGCTTCAAGCCGTGCTACGGGTGCAAAGGTTTCTTCAAAATTGATTCCTTCGATTTGAGTGTAACCTTGAGCAACTAACCTAGCTTTATTCCTAACAACGTTACCCGATTCATCCAACTTGTTCTTAAAGATCCACTTAGTACCAATTGTTGGTCTATCGTGGGGCCTAGGAACATGGTGCCAAACTCGGTTGCGCTCAAATTGATTGAGTTCCTCTTGCATGGCTAGCAACCAATATGAATCGGCCTCGGTTTCGAGGACGTTCTTGGGTTCAACATGAGAAATAAATGCATAATGTCCACAAAAATCATGAAGTTTAGAGCGAGTGGTTACCCCTTTAGATACTTCACCTATGACGAGGTCCTTGGGATGATGAGGATTGTATCTCCAATCCTTTGGAAGTTGTTGAGTAGGCTCCACTTCATTTGTTTGATTTTCATTTCCTTGAGCCTCTTCTACTTTAGCTTCACTTCCTTCATCATCCTTTGGCTTGTCTCCCATAGTAGGTATATCCTCCAAGGTTACTTTCTCCAAGCCTTCATCCAATGCATCTATTTCTACAACATTCTTAACAAACAAGTTAGATTCTTCAAACTTAACATGTATGGATTCCTCAATAGTCAAAGATGATCTATTGAAGATTCTATAAGCCTTGCTAGTGTTAGAATAACCAACAAAAATAGCCTCATAAGATCTAGCATCAAATTTTCCTAAATTATCTTTTGTATTTAAAATAAAACATTTGCATCCAAAAACCTTGAAATATGAAACATTTGGTTTTCTAGAAAAGTACATTTCAAAAGAAGTTTTTGAAGTATTTTTACACAAGAAAATACGATTTGATATATAGCATGATGTATTAACGGCCTCGGCCCACAAATAATGTGGTAGACCATATTCACTTAGCATTGTCCTAGCCATCTCTTGTAAAGTTCAATTTTTCCGTTCAACTACTCCATTTTGTTGTGGAGTTCTAGGACAAGAAAGTTTATGCTTAATTCCATGTTCTTCACAAAAAGTTGTAAAGGGTAGGTTAATGAACTCACCTCCTCCATCACTTCTTATTCTTAAAATTGAAGAATCTTTTTCCTTTTCAACTCTTTTCTTAAAGGCTTGAAAATGTGAAAAGGCTTGATTTTTATGTTCCAAAAAGAAAACCCAAGTAAAACGTGAAAAGTCATCAACCAAAACAAATGCAAAACGATTCCCACTTAGACTTTTGGTTTGAGTACGACCAAATAAATCCATATGGATCAACTCTAAGGGACGTGATGTCATGATATCCTTGATTGACTTGAAAGAGGACTTGGTTTGTTTCCCAAATTGACATGCGTCACAAACCCGGTCCTTTTCAAAATTCAAGCAAGGAATACCTTTCACCATTTCCTTTGTGTTTAACCTAGATATATGGTCAAAAGAAATGTGGCCTAATCTTCTATGCCACAACCAAGAGTCATTATCGAGGGCCTTTAAACAAGTAATATTACAAGACATATTAGACATATCAATCATATAAATATTGTTTTCACGAAAATCGGAAAATACACAAGTATTAGATATTCTATCAATAACTTTACAAACTACATTATCAAAAATAACATCAAAACCTTTATCACAAAGTTGACTAACACTCAAGATATTATGCTTGAGGCCATCAACTAAAACTACATTTTTTATTAAAGGAGATGTACCAAGTTTGACATTACCGATACCGATGATTTTACCCTTGGCGTCATCTCCGAAGGTGACGATGCCACCTTCATGGTATCTTGATAGGGTTGCAAAGTTGTTGATATCCCAAGTCATGTGCCTTGGGCAATCACTATCAAGATACCACAACCCTCTACGTCGTTGGGCCTTGGAAGGTACCTACATCATTTAACAAACTCATTGACTTTGGTACCCAAATTTTCTTGGGTCCTTGAAAGTTAGTATTTCTAACCCAAACATTATGATGAGATGCAATTAGTCTATCATAGCAAAACTTAACTAAGTGACCTTTATGGCCACAATATGAACATGAAAACACTTTACCATACATGAATGCATGATGTGTGTGTGAAGTGTGAGCATGTTTGTGGGGTTTGGCATGATGTAGAGGTTGTATGGTATGAACATGAGCATGAACATGAGATTGTTTCTTAGGGGCTTATTTCTTAGGAAACATAGCCTCAAGTCTATTTTTATCAAATTCACACTTTTTTCAAAACTACTCCTAAAGAATCAATTTTCTCTTTAAGTATGGTGATCTCATTATCATTAACTTGTGGAAACTTGCCTTTACAAGAAATTTTATAATTATCAAAATCTTTTTGGGTGGAAACAAGAGTGAAAAGTAATTCATCTTTTTCTTTGGCAAGAGTAAAAACTTGATGATTAAGAGACTCATTTTCCTTTTTCATTTTTAAATACTTTTTCTTAAGAAAATCATAGTTATGTGAAAGTTCTACAAATGCTTCTCCTATTTCATCCATGGAAAGTTCATTATCAAAAGAAGTGGAAGGGGTTACCTTGCTTGTGCTTTCATTAGCCATGAAGCACATGTTGGCGGTGTCAATTTCCTCCTCGGATTCGCTCTCGGAATCCCATGTAGCCTTCAATGCTTTCTTCTTGTAAGGCTTCTTTGAGGTGGAGGGCTTTACTTTATCCGGGCACTCCGCAACAATGTGTCCCGGTCTTTGGCAATTGAAGCAAATTATCTTTCTTTCTTCTTTGCCTCCTTGCCATCTCCTTCTTTCTTGAAACTTAGCCTTGTTATACATCCTCCGGACATTCTTAACGAGAAGTGAGAGCTCTTCGTCATCTTCTTCTTCATTGTCTTCGTCAGAGTATGAGGATTGACTCTTGAAGGCAATTGTTTTCTTCTTGGAAGGAGCCATGTCCTCCCTAGCTTTTCTCTCCATCTCATGGGTTTTGAGGTTCCCAATGAGACCTATAAGTTCCATCTCCTCCTTGTCATTGAGTTCCTTCAAAGTAGTTGCTTTTACTTCCCATGAAGGAGGAAGAACCCGGATGATCTTTCTTACTCTTTGGTCATTGTCGATAGCATCACCTAGAGAAGAAAGTCCATTAGTGATCTTGGTAAATCTTGTAACCATATCATCTATGGTTTCATTTTCTTGCATGCAAAAGTTCTCATATTGGGACCGAATCAGGTCTATTTTAGCCCTCTTCACTTGTGAAGTCCTCTCATGTGTAACTAGCAAATGTGTCCAAATTTCATATGCGGACTTGCAATGAATGACTCTAGCTATGTCATCATCATTAAGGGCTTGAAGGAGTGCATAATGAGCCCTAGCATTGGCATCAAATTCCTTAGTCTCAATTTCGGACCAAGTGGATTCATCACCGGGGGGTGCACTAAATGGTTTGGTCACGGCCTTTGCAACTCGACTTCCTAGAGATTGCAAGAAAACGGTCATCTTAACCTTCCATATGGGAAAGTTAAGTCCATCAAATTTTGGGCGGTCTTAATTCCATCGGCCATTTTTACTAAGTGATAGTGAATGAAAAATGAATGAAGTGATTAGCAAATATAGGATCTCTCTAAGGTTGTTAAGCCAAGAGCCTAGAGACCAAGCTCTGATACCAATTGAAAAACACCTAGAGGGGGGGTGAATAGGTGTAATTGCTAATCTAACAAACTTTTTAAACAAGAAATAAAAAATATGCAATGATGATGTGCAGACAAGATATATCACAAGTAATTGAAGCAATATCACAAACTAGAAACAATGAGTAAAGGATAGTAATTGAAAGTAAAGCGAAATAGAGAGCAAGAGTAAAAGACAATCGCAAACACAAGTATTTGTTTCGAGGTTCGAGCCACCGCTCTACTCCCCGCCTTCACCGCCATTAAGGGTTTCCACTATCCACCAAGGACTTTACAAGGTCTACCGAAGACCGGAGCACCGAGCTCCACCACTTACAAGAACCTCTACCGAAGAGGTGTCTCCCCAAGATGAACAAAGAGTAACAAGTAGCCGAGTGATCTCTAAAAGGATCACAAACACTTTACAAACACTTCTCTCTTTACAACTTCCTTATAGATTGAGTAGGGAATTTTGGCTCTAAGAAGTGTAGTGAGAAAACACTCAGTTGTAGAATGATTTTTGCTAGAAAACACAACTGAAAACAAGCTCAAGAAAGAATGAAAATGGAGAGCATAAAAACTTTTCTTCTCTTTGAAAACTTAGGTATTTTTCTTGGTGTTTTGCAAGAGACTATTCTCCTCTATTTATAGGGAGAGGAAAGGGTTAAAATCAATTTATTTTAAGCTTATTTGATCTGGAAAAGATCTCCAAAAACTCAGAAAAAGTCTGCCAAAACAGATTTATAAAACAGATTTCAGATTGCACCAAAGAGGAAAGAGCCGTTGGGACTTTGCAGGCCTGGCGGTCGACCGATCCGGTCGGCCGTCCGCCCTGCTGGCAGTAGCCGTTGGGCTCGGGTCGACCGCTCGGGTCGACCGTCCTCTAAAATGAAACACAGTTTTCTGAAGGCGGTCGACCCAGAAAACCCGAGAGCAAAACTGCTTTCAGTCGGTCGACCCGGCGGTCGGCCCGGCGGACATGCACTAGCGTGCACGTCCTGGATACAAGCTCCGGTCGACCGGTCCGGTCGGCCGGTCTTGCCTGAAACAGAAAAACAGCAAGAAACCAGAACTTGGAATTTTTGTAAAATATTTTGAAGTATAGATAGCTAAGTATCATGCTTGAAAAGGGTAAACATACATGATTATAAACATGATATATATCTTTGTAAAAAACTTAGAGTCATGTATATTTGTCAAGGCATGAAACTTAGAAACAAAAGCTAAACATGAAAACTTGTATAAAAATATGTGTATGTGTATCCTAGAGCCAATTTTTCAAAACTCAAACTTTAACAAACTATTTCTTACATTGGTTCTAAAGGACTACAAGTTCTTCAAGTGGGCTTCTCCATATGATCTTGCAAGCTTGATCCTTAAGCCCGAATTGAGGCGAACTTGAGTCAAGACACCTTCTTTTAGGGAAGAAAACTTCTAGTTTTATTAGAACCCTGAAACACACTCAAACAACAAACATTATTAGTATAAATAACTTATATGTTTTGTAATCATCAAAACACACTAAAAATGGGTGATTGTAACCTTGGGCCAACATGATCCACCGAGCTTGACTCCAATGGGTGCTAGATATGATCTGGACGCTCGGGCTCTTGAATCACCATATAAAAGCTCCAAAATACCTTTATTGAAGCTAATCACTTAATAATATCTTGGTTAAGTATCTGAAACTAAACATCACAAGATTATTAGTAAATTATAACTACATGAGTTAATCATCATCAAAACTAGAGTGGAAGGCCTCTAGGCCAATAATCTCCCCCTTTTTGATGATGACAAAACTCATGGAGTTATATATGCATGGATTAAAGTTAAACTTCAAGGAAGCTCCCCTTAACTCATGTATAGCAATAAACAATAGAATATGCAATGAATACTAAATATGAATATGCATCAACATACATAAAATAATGAAATAAACATGCTCTTGATACCAAACTTTTTAAAATAGATTCCATTTCCTTTTTAAAATAAACATGTTCTTTCAATAATTGCTCTTGATACCAATAAAAATTTCAATTGAAAAACTTTATCAATAAAAGCAATAAAAGCTTTTGATACCAATCAATAAAAACTCTTGATACCAATTGAAAGATAATCAATAAAAGCTCTTGATACTAACAATAAAAATTTTAACAAAAGTTTTTGATATCAATAAACCAAAACAACAAAATATGTTCTCTTAATACCAATATCAACAAAACATCAAAGCATCAAACAAACTCTCTTGATACCAATATGAAACAATCTTTGATATAAACTTACAAATAAACAATAAATATGCATATAAACTCTAAACATGCATATAAACCCAAATACTTCTCCCCCTTTTTGTCAATCATCAACAAAGGGGTCAAAGAAAATAATAAAACAATGTTCTTCCCCTTTTTGTCTTAAACAAAAAAAAATATCAAAAAGGGGTAAAATCAAATCAAAACATTATGATACCAATTGAAAAAATATATATATCAATTTAGTGCATCATGATATCAATAAAACATACCAATTGAAGGTACATAAAATAAATATTTTTAATATAAATTTAAATAAATATGTCTATATTATACCAACTGAAAGTAAATAAAACATGTTGAAGAAATCAACCAAAAATTTTGATATTTATTAAATGATGTAAACATAAAGACAATCTTGATATCAATTGTAAAGATTAGTACCAATTGAAAATAATTTTTCATTAGGAGCATATGATACCAAAAATAATCAATATCATCATAAAGTGTGAGAGTAAAATACCAAAGGTAAACAATACCAATTGAAAGATGAAATACGAATTTTCTCCCCCCTTATGAAATACCAAACAAAATGATGCATAAGCTTGTATAAGATACCAATTGAAACATAATCAATTGAAATATAATAGTCATTTAAGAAATCAAGCTTAGCATAACCAAAATTTTGTGCTCAAAGATATAGAGATATATTAAGCACAAATAAAGCATATATATATGTATGGAAAATTGAATACCAATCGAAATTGATATTATTTGAAGTGTAAGCATACATATATAGAAACATATATGAGTATACAAAAAGAATATTAATAGTGATACCAATTGAAAAGATCCAATGATACCAATTGAAAATATAATAAGATCAAGTGTATAACTCATATTACCTACCACCCATTTCATGCACATGTTTTAAATGGATTTTCAATAATGAGCATTCAAGGAATGGTCGCCCAACCAACAGCCCTTTGGACGGGTAGGGGTTTTCAAAAATAAGTTTGAAAATATAGTATGTTTGAAAAACTCTACCATATGAAGAATACCGCAACTAGTTATATGAAAAATCTGTAAACTAGCACGAAATCCTTCAAGCAAAGAATAAAACAAAAATATATTTCATGAAAAACATGTAGATCACATGATCACCAAACACTCAATGGTCTATAAAGCATATATCATGAAAACAAAACATGAGTAAACATTAAATAATGTGAGTGTATAAGAGTTATGTAAAACACATCATCATGAACTAGGCAATCGAGCTCAAAATGAAATTCCTTAAAAATAATAAAAATCATCAAAACTAGAATCCTTCAAGGTATATGTATGTCATGTACAAACTAAAGTATACATACATATCCAAACATAACGAGTCCACAAAAGTATATGCATGAAGGCAAGTGGCTCAAGGATGTATATGTATAACTAATAGTTTAGACGAGATAGACATATACATAAAGTTAAACATAAACATGAAAAACATGTACAAAATGGGAATACAAGTCAAAATGTTTGAATCATCAAAACTAGGCTATACTAGTACATCTAATGAGTACAAATGAGCGTTCAAGCACAAACATATAATAATCTATTTGTGGCTCACTAGTTGTACAAGTATATATCCAAGTTTTAATGAAAACTAACATCCAAATAAGTAATCAAAACATTAAGCATAGAAATCAAAACAAAAACTCATATGATCATTATGTACATGCACATGCATAGATCTAGGACATACACATTAGTTAAAATAAATGTGAGAACACAAAGATATAAATCCGTATTAAACATGGGTGTCTCAAATAACTAATCATGTATATTACTAATCTAAATATTATGGCATATAACATACTAATCATGAAACATCAAAACATGCTAAAATCAAATGATATGAAAAGCATGTAAACAATAAATGAGAAGTAAGAGATTGTTACCAAACCATGAGGCACCTCTCCATATCTCCAAACTAAGGTGGCCCTCCCACCAAACTCCCCTTGAAAGTGATGCATCCAAATAGTCCTCTTTAAGCTCGGAACGCATCCACCTCAAGGTACCATCACTCTCACGTCATGCGAGAGCCCACACCTACATCAAAAACAATAGGGGTGGTCTTTGGTACCCACACTCTTTTGGATCCATGGGGGTTAGTTCCTTTCCTAACCCAAACAAATTTAGTTGCTAAATTTGAATCATGTATACGATCATAACAAAACTTAGCAAGGTGGCCCTTACGTCCACAATGTGTACAAGTGTACACATGAGCATACATAGTGTTATAGGAGTGAGCATGTGTATGCCGTGGTTTGTGTGCATGCATAAGAGGAACTTGTTTCTTTCGAAACATGGATTCCAACCGTGTATGGTTCATGGCACAATGGCTCAAAGTGGAGCCCAAATAATCCACACTCTTCTTTAACAAACAAATATCATTATCAATCCTAGAAGAAGAGGTGCATGCAATAGGTAAGCTAGAATGTGAAGCTACACTAGCATGGCAAACATGTGAATCTATATTATTTTTCAAAGAAACATTTTTCTTTAAACAATCTTCCAATTCTTATGAAATCAAATCAATTTTGTTTTTCAAAGAAATATTTTCTTTTACAACAAAATCAACTTTTGAAGATAAAGCCTCATTTTTTTTAAAAACATGTTCACAATCATTTTTAGTTTTCAAAATTTTGTTTTCATTAAGGGCAAGATCAAGTTGGGACTTAAGTGAGTCACGTTCACTTGAAATCTCATCCCTCTCTTGCAAAGCAATCTCAAGTCTAGAAAATAAATTTTTATTTTCTTCTTTTAAAACAAAGCTATCCTTTTTCAAAAGTTTGTATTTTGAAATCAAATTTTCACAATTTTTGGCAAGTTCATCATTCAAGGCTTATGCATCCATACACTCATTGCAATGAGAACTAGTACTAACATCTAGTTGAGTGTCTGAATGAACTTCAAAGGAGTCATTCCCTTGGACCATAAAGCAACGTTCGTCGGACTCGTCTCGACTAGATCTCCTCTTCTTATTGATAAGCGTTGGTAGCTCGGGAGATGTCAAAATGTTCTACACTGTAAAAGCAGAATCATAGTGAGAAAACACATATAAATATTTTTTATCAAGGGATGCTCTAAGTGCCTTTAGGGCTTGTGCATTAGCCTCTATATGCTTGCTATCACTAAGGTAGGATTCCTTGGTAATGGCAAGGTAAACTTTATAACTTAGGGCTTTCAAATGACAACTCATCATAACCTTCCATATATCAAGTCTAGAAATATCAAACATGGGAGGGCTATCCATGAGTGCAAACTATATGTGTGCAAATGCAAATGCAAATGATAGATTAGCAAAACCAAGATCACACTCCTAGGTGGTTAAACCAAATATCAGGAGCGTAGGATCGATACCAATAGTAAGTACACCTAGAGGGGGGTGAATAGGTGTACGGCTAATCTAATAAACAAAATGAGAAAATTAAAACTAAATTGCAACACACTTAGTGTAACCAACGAGTGTAGCCGAATTCCTGGTGAAGGGCTCTGGACTAACTCCTCTTGATTCCTCTGAATAAGAGTTGAGGTGCTATATGAAGCTCTCGTGGTTAGACACAAGTGAGGCACACAAACAAACACAACCAAGCATATAAGAGTGATATGACAATATAAATGATGCAAGGCACAAAGTAATAGAGAGAGTTTAGAGAAAGTGGATCAATCGCTAATATACGGATATGTTTCGAGGTTCGAGCACACAGCTCTACGTCCCCGCCTTCACACAGAAGGATTTTCACTAACTTGTCCACACAGGACTCCCACACAGGGAACCTCCACTGAGGATTTGGGGCAATACAACCAGGAGTACACAACTCCTCTCTCAATTACAAACACAACCTCTACACTTAGAGGCTAGGCACAAAGCCACCACAAATCAACCTCACAAATGAGGGATGGGTACAAAGCCAAACAACAAATCAACCTCTCACTAGAAGGATAGGGCACAAAGTCACCACTCCAAAAATCAACCTCTACACAAGAGGGATAACACAAAGTATGAGGGTTTACAACTTAGTGATCAAAAGACCACAAACCAATTTCTTTTCTCACAAAACAATGATCCTAATAGATAGGTAGATATGATAAGCTCAAGTGAGAAAATAAAGTGTTTGGAAATTAAAACAACAAAGAAAACACTTGGAAAAATCACAAGATAGATATTGAAATAGAGATCAAAAACCAATTCCCAAATACTCTCTTTTTCTTTGAATTTTCCAATACTTCAAAACAAATAAAGATAGATCTTTTGAACCCAAAACTCTTTTGAAAACTTGCTGTTTAAACACTAGAGAAGTAGGAAATTTTTGCTCTAAAAAACTTATTGAGAAACATCTCTCAAATGGGGTATACATAGCCCATTACAAAATTTGCCCGTTGGCAGGCAGAAAGGTCAAAAATGACCTTCCGGTCCACCGTCCGGTCGATCGCGCCCAGAACCAGAGAGCAACGGCTCTCTGGCCGGTCGACCGCCCGGTCGACCGGGTCAACCCGAGAGTGGGCTGACTTCAGTCGGTCGACCGCTCGGTCGACCGGCCCAAGGGTCTGGCCTGCGTGCACGTCCTTGTGCACGTCGGTTGACCGGTCCGGTCGACCGACTCTGGCTCCGGTCGACCGGCCCGATCGACCGCCAGAGCCTGGCAGGGCTGATTTCAGAACTTGAAAACTGGGTTTTTATTATCCTATTAAATCTCATAAAATCTCTAAAAATCTACAAAAATAGTTACAGTATAATACTTTGATATACAAATATGTTTGAGTAAAATCAAACCATGTTACAAACATTTTGAACTATTTTTGTAACTTAGAAATTTTGCCAAAAACCAAATTCCGTATTTTCCAAAACTACGATTTTTGAAATGGAAAATCGTTTTGTCCAAAACTCATCTAAATACAAAAACATGATATTGAAACAACATTTAAGCAAGTTGTATATGGATATAATCCAATATACATGAAAGATATATATATATATATCAATGTTTTTGACTTAAAATTCAAAAATAAGTTTTGTTAAAATACCAAAACTCCAAACTCATGAAATAGACTATCAAACTAAGTTTGTCTAAGAATATGAAGCATAGATGTATATAGAACAAATCTAATATATATTAAACCATGTAAACTTGTTTTGATTCTATCTATTCATGAAAACCAAGATCGGTTAAACCGAAAACCGAAAACCAATAAACATGAAACTTAAACAAATGTGTGTGTTGTGAACTTGAGCATATCACACTATCTAATCTTTAACAATGGATCTAAAACATAAACAAAACTATGTACCGAGGTCTTCTTTTAGAGCGCCGTCTCCAAGTCGACTCGATCCAAACGTGATCCACCGAGCTTGACTGCAATAGGTGCTAGATATGATCTTGACGCTCGGGCTCTTGAATCACCATGTGAAAGCTCCAAAACACCTTTGTTGAAGCTAATCACTTACTAATATCTTGGTTAAGTATCTGAAACTAAACATCACAAGATTATTAGTAAACTATAACTACATGAGTTAATCATCATCAAAACTAGAGTGGAAGGCCTCTGGGCCAATAGGATTCTATCGTCTTCCTAAGGAGCCAGATATTGACTTGCGCCACAGCGTTCGCATCAGTAGAGAAAAAAATTCCCCAGCAAAGTCGCCATCTTTTGTTTCTCGTTAGAAAAACCTTGGTCAATGTAAAAAAAATTTTAATTGCTGAAATGTTACACCAGAACGATTTGATTACAAAAGAGGGGAGAAGACATAGTTCTCCCCTTTGTTTAAATCTGAGTTCTTTGAGTGACGTTGTAGAGTGATTCTTGTTCTCCGTTGACTGGTTGACTGTCGGCTTCTCTTTTTAATACACTAAGTGTTAAGAGTCCACTGATTACTCCTTTTCTCCTTTTCTCCAAAAGTTTTCCTTCCGTCCTCCCTTATTTCATAGCTCCTCAGGCTATTTATAGGGAGTCATTGGGGTATTATTGTCCCCTAAAATCCCTCCATTATGAGGATTAACTCTCGCATTACGTAGGGAGTTAATTGACCGAATAGTGGGGGTCAGTTATAACAGAAACGCGGGTCTCGTGCTGGATGCAAACCTCACGTTGATTGTTGTAACTCAGGCATTTAGAACGCGGAGTTGCTCAGACTTACATCTAAAGTAAGATACAGGGTTTCTCAGACCCGCATCTAAAGTGGACGCCAAGTTGCTCAGACCCACGCTTGAAATGGCACGTGGAGTTACTCAGACTCGCGTTGAACGTGGGTTTACTTGGACCCGCGTCTGAAGTGTCCGTGCTTCTTTGGATACGAGGTCTACATTTTAGTCAAAACGCGACTTTCGCGTTGAAATGAGGCTCGCATCTTATGGCTTGTCCTTAGTGATTTTTAGATAGCCTACACATATCCTACCCATATACCTAGGTATGTGCCCTAGCATCCCAACACACATACATCTATATATGAGTAAGTCGAGGTTGTTATTGAAAATTGATGATGAGACTCACGAATTATATTTACAATGGGTTCCATGCAAATTCGGAACAACGACCCATTAACCTGACATTCAGCCGGCCTATGCCGCTAAGCATTCAAGATGGATTGATTACAATTGTCGGGATGAAAGAACTACCCCACTCGGGATACCTTGGGCCCACAGGTAGAACCTCAAGATTTTAGTTGCACAACATCCCTATACTATTGTAAACAAAACCACAATTGAAGTCCATCAGTTTCTCCTTACCCGATATGGGTTGTCCTTTTTATAATTTATTATGTAATTATCAATTTATGAGAATGGCAGGAGCATGACAGGTTCAGGAAGTTATAGGAGTACATAAGTACTATATATTCAGGTCACTGTATATAGTACAGGATAACAGGTCTCTGTATATAATATAGGATAACGGGTCACTGTATATAAAACAGGATATCAAGACAAGGTTCCCATAAATGTGATAATCACATGGCAAGCAGTCATGTATCAGGTGGCAGTTAATAAGTGCTATCCAATAGGTGGCAGGTGTCAAGAACTAGCATTTCAGGTGATAACATGCGAATGTCAAGTGATCACAGGTAGGTGTAGCACATCAAGTAAATAAGCACAGTAGATATCATTATCATATATCATAATGAAGAAAAATGGTACAAGTAAAGCTTTCAAACTCTTCACAACCATCAAGATAGGAATAGTTAAAATGCCAACATGAAAGGGAGTAAGTGAACATTCAAGCGGTGCTAAGCAATGCTGGGCAAGGTCACCAAACAGCGTTTAATAACTAAAGTGCACGGTGGAATTCAGGAGCGATTCGGTCTTAAATGCGAGTCTAAAATCTGGCAAAGTTTCGCTCGAGCGAATCTAGTGACAAAACGTTGAGCGCTAAGCTCAGCTATCAGGCGACGCTAAAACGAAACTAGCCACTAATAAACTTTAGAGAGATTGAACCCGAAGGCTGTAGTGTAGAACCGCATAGCAGCTAAGCCTGGAGGCTATATAGGTACCTGCATAAAATGTTAGTACTATATACAGAAACATATTATATCCTATATTATTACAAACATTCCCCATACAAAATACAGTTCATCCCACCAATGCAATACAAGTCCATGAAATCACCGATACAAGTATGAAATCATTGATATAATGATTATACGATTTACATGAATACGAATCAACCCAACTAAGCGGGGAAACCCAAAAAGAAAGCGAGAACACTTACCTAATATGAATCACCGTGAAGTCCTTGATCTCTAGAACTCCAAGTAACTGACGCGTGAATGTGTTCAATTATTATAAAAATAATATATGTGTGTGTGTATGTGTAGAGAGAGAGTTAGCAGGGAAAGAAAGAAAGAAAAAAATGAGAGGGGGATGACCCTCGCGTCCATGTAAGCCCAAAGCTGAACCCTGCGTCGGGCTAGAGCTGAGCCCCACATCGGGCCTGAGCTGAGCCCCGCGTTGGCCCAGAGAGAAGGCACGAGAGAGAATAGAAGAGAAAGTCAGAGAGAGATAGTGAAATATAGAGTAGGGGAGAGAGAATATTGGGAGAGCGTGAGAGAGAGAAGAGAAAGAGGGAGTTAGAGAGCGGGAAAGAGAGAAGTAAAGAGAGTGAGAGATAGGGACTGAGTGAGAGAGGGAGACGAGAGAGAGAACAGAGAAAAGGAAAAGAAAGAAAGAAGAAAGAAAGCAAGGAAAGAAGAAAGAAAGAAAGGAAAGGAAAGGAAAGAAGAAAGAAGAGGGAAAGGGGTGTTTGGCCAGCCATGGACGGCCGGCAGCCCGACCGATGGCGCCCTGGTGGCCGGCGCCCTTGGCCCAAGGAAGAAGAGGTGCAAGTGGGGGTGTAAGTGTAGTGTAATTAATGAAAATGGAGTTCGACGGAGTTGGGTTTCGGAAGGGAAAGAGTGGCTAAAATGATAGCGTTCGTCAGAGGGGAGAGTTTGGTGAGGTTAGTGGTGACACAGTGGTGTATGTAGTGATGGAGAGGGTGGAGAAAATGATGGTTTTATGGGTGATTTTAGTGAAGAGAAGTAGTAGGTGGTGGTTGGTTTTTGGAGTAGGAAGTGAAGGAGAGAAGTTGGGGGGAGGTTTTCGCGGTGGTTGCCAGCCAAGTTTGCTAGTCAGGGAGCTAGCCAAGGGGGGCACGGGTTGGCTACAGTTGGAAGGAGGAAGAAGAAGATAAGTTGGAAATTAAAGAGGTAGAGAGAGAGAGAGAGAAAAAAGGGGTGTATATATATGAATGAGAGTGTGATAAAATGAGATTCGTGTCTCATTCAAGAGATCCATGTTTCAACAAAACTAGACCCGCGTCTGGCCTTAATGAGTCCAGACACGGAGGTCAGTTCCGCGTTAGAGTGAGAACGCAGAGCTGTGTTTGCAGAGAAGAGAGAGAAAAGTCGATGGAGTGATGTGATTGATTAGAGGGGAATTAAATGCGAGAGAGAAGAGGATGTGCCCACTGTGTCTCTCATAGGTAAGAATTGCATTCATTTGGTTGAGTCAGATGCGGGACTGAGGTCCGCGTCTGGTACAAGTTGAATATTCACCATAAATGAAGAAAGAGAAAAAGTGGTTGGGATATTTATTGTGTGGTGGAGAAATTTTGAAGAAAATTTGAAAGAAAAGAAAAAAAAGAAAAGGAGAAGAAAATTATGAGTGGGGAAGAAAATTCAAAAAATAGGAAAAAAGAAAAAGAAAATATCTAGATAAAATTCTGAAATCTGGAAAATCACCGAAAACTCCTTAAAAAGCTTGGAAAATGAAGTAACTCAGAACAATTCTCAAAAAATTTTAAAAAAAAATAAATATTATATTAAGGCATATGGTGCAATCAGATTTCAAAAATTCAATCCCGTTTTCAAATTAAAAATCCTAGAATCTACTCGAGATACCGGCCGACATCAAATCCGGTCGAATTTCGATAAATTCAAATAACTCCCCAAAAATGCTTTTAGATAGAAAATACAATTCTAAAAAATAACATGAAAGCTGTTTCTAGAAATTTAACTTCGTTTGTAAATTAAAAATCCAAGAATCGATCGGCACCACCGGTCGACACCGATTTTGAAGATTTTACAATTTAATTCAAAAAATTTCAAAAATCATGAAAAACTAAAATATTAGAAAATGGTGTTTGAAACTAAAATCGGTCAAATCTAATTGCCAAAAAAGTCAAATTGATCAGTACACTGGGATCGAGTCCCTGGTTCAGACTCGGGCTGATTTGAATCCAGGAATCCAGATCCAAGTACCAAACGATGATAAAAAATAATCATAAAATTAAATTAAATATGAGAGAAATTCAATGGAATACAATCAGAAAATCAGAATGCGTATCTAAGTACATATTCCGGGAACGAGGTGTTACATTCTACCCACCTTACAAAAATTTCGTCCTCAAAATTTCGATAAGGGGAAGTTAAAAGCAAAAAGGATAGGAATGAGGATTATACTAATTAAGATATGAGTAACTGAGGGTAACGCTCCCAAGTCGACTGAACAATAATTGGAAAATAGACATCTTTTGCACTTCCTGCTGTATAATTCTTCGAACGATACCAAATAATACTGACCCAATATCACTTCTTTTTTGAGAGGCATGAAGCTGTACTTGATGAAAAGTCTGTAATAGAACTCCCAACATGTTGTATGTTTTCTACTACTCTTAGAATAGACCAGAATATCGAAGACAAAGAAATGTTGGAACATATTTCGATGAAGACGTTTGTGAAGATCAAATTCATTTGGAGCTCTAACACATGACGAATCAAGAGTCCTACATGATCAAGATGTGCCAAGGAGAGTTGATAGAGTGTGGTTTGTAAAGTTGAAATAGCATGTAAAAGCCTTGACACAAACACGCACTTCATTGGTCCATTAGTCGACTTGAAGTCCATTATAAGTCGACTAACCCATTGACTAGTCGACTTAACCCAAACCCAAGTCGACTAATCCTGTGTCCTGAAATAGACCAACTCTCTGTTTGTGTATTAGTCGACCAAACAGTCAACTATAGTCGACTAATACATTTTCTAGTCGACTAACCCATGTCACCAAGTCGACTAACAGTTGATCCAGTCGACTTATAAACAGTTGCAGTCGACTTGAAGTAGTTATTCTGAAACTGTTCTTCCAACGGCCACTGACCTAGTCGACTTATAGCCAAACATAGTCGACTAATAGAAGGATTTTTGCCTAGTCTAGTCGACTAACTCTATGGGCAAGTCGACTAATAGGCAGTTCTGACTGTTGGACAGTTTTCTTTATCTGGTCTTTTGTGCAACTGTTTTCAACATTCCTTTGATTCAAATTGCACCCTAACTAACCCTAGTCTTCAGCTATATATAGGGTGGTTAGTCCAAAGGCCAAAGGTTAAGATTTTCTAAGAGATTTTATCAGTTTTCCAAAGCCAAAAATCTGCAAACCTGAAAACTGTTTTTCCCACTTCAGTTCTTCACCAAAAAACATTTCCATTGTGAAGATTCTCTGAAGTTCTTGTCTCCTATACTAGACCTTGTCCACATACACATCTGTACCAAGGCTTATAGGATAAAAGAGTTGTAATTCTCAAAGTGATCATTATACACAGGAGGCTTCTTGGTTGTAGAGGCAGTTGTACAAGGTGAAGGTATTCTCTTGGTGGAAGAGAAAGTGTACACATTTGGCGAAGGGGATTTGTCAAGTGGTATGCATAGTGTATTGATTTTGGGTTGCAAAATCAAGGTTAAAGGAAAATCTCAAGCGGGTGGCTTGGGGACTGGATGTAGGTCACAAGGACCGAACCAGGATAAATCTCTTTGTTTGCGTTTGTCAATTTCTGAGATTTGATTTCCTTTATTTGCAAGTTTATATTTAATTGATTAACTATAATCCTTCTTGTCTAGTGTTTGTGTTGATTTAATTATAGATCCAACATTTGGTATCAGAGCCCTGCATACCTCGTCAACAATAAGGATGGCAACGGAGTTCTCATCATCCCAATTCAAAGAAGGACATTCTACACAGCGTCCACCGCTATTTGACGGATCCAACTACAACTATTGGAAGTGTAGAATGAAGATCTACTTGCAATCGCTCAACTACGACCTTTGGAACATCGTAGAAGCATCGTACACCAAGCCCACAACTAACTACAATGCTTGGAGTGAAGATCAAAAGAAGAACGCGAACCTTGACGCCAAAGCCATGAATGCTCTATTCTGTGCCCTTACCAAAGAAGAGTTCAACCGTGTTTCAACAGCAACTTCTGCACATCAAATATGGCATACTCTTCAGGTAACACACGAAGGCACTAATAAAGTTAAGGAGTCTAAAATATCTGTTCTTGTCCACATATTTGAGTTATTCAAAATGGAGGAGAATGAAACCATATCCAAGATGGTTACAAGATTCACCGACATCACCAATACATTAGCATCCCTTGGAAAGGACTACACCCAAGTTGAAAGAGTTCGAAAGATCCTTCGTGCACTCACACCAGAATGGGAGAAGAAGACAATCGCCATTGAAGAGGCGAATGATCTCTCAACTATGACATTAGAAAACCTAATCGGTAATCTAATGGCATATGAAGTGCAGTTAGAAGAAAGGAAGAAGGACGAACGACAACACCGTTCAAAGAAGAAAGAACTCACCTTCCATGCATCTTCCGACACGGACAATGATGAAGAAGAGGAGATGGCAATGCTCTCAAAGAAATTCAGGAAATTTTTAAAGCAAGGTAAATTCAAATGCTTTAATTGTGATAAACCAGGTCATATGAAGATGGATTGTCCTTTGCTTAAGAAGAAAGATAAGTACAAGAGTAAGAAGTTCAGAAGAAGAAGAACTACGAAGCATCATCAGAATACAGTGATTCATCTTCATCTGATGAAGAAGAATCCACTGAACGTGTCAACCTATGTTACATGGCACTTGAAGATGATGAGGTATCATATTCTGAACTCTCTGATGCTTTCCATGAATTATTTCTTGATCTGAAAAATGAAAAACTGAAAAACAAAGTTTTGTCAAAAGAAAATGAGAAACTTTTAAAGGAAAATTCATGTTATGCATTACAATGTTCATCTATAAATTCTCAACAACAAGATGAGTTTGAAAAAGTCATATCATCTTTGAAAATTGAAAATGAGAAATTTATAAAAGAGAACATTTTTCTGAAAAAGGAAACTAAGTCTTTGAATGAAAGGATTTCTATATTGGATAAAGACATGTTAGTTTTCAAAAATAAATATGAAGATCTTTTGCAAAATGTGACTAAGTTTAATAAAGGAAAAGAAAGTTTGAATGCTTTATTATCTTTTCAGAAATTGTCACATGATAATCATGGTATTGGATTTATTGCAAAATCTTCATGTTATAGTAATCCATATAGTTCTTTTGTAAAAGAAAGCCTAAGAAAAATAAGTTTATATGGATTCCTAAGAACTTAAATTTCATGATAAAATACATATATTGCATCATACATTCATGATATATGTGATTCTTGCAACTATGTGTATATTAACAGGTGAAAACCAAATTCTAAATGGATTTGGACTCCTAAAGGTTAAATATGTTCTTTTATGTTTGGTACCATCTAACGTTTATCTTGCAGGTACCATATAAAAATTGATAAAGAACAATTATATATATATGTACTAATATATTTGTTGCAGGGGAAGAACAAAGTATTTCTCTATTTGTTATAACCCAATTTCTGCAGGGGGGAAAATATAACATATCTTCTGCAGGGGGAGGACTTGTGCACACAAAGCGTCATCATCAAAAAGGGGGAGAATGTTGGAACATATTTCGATGAAGACGTTTGTGAAGATCAAATTCATTTGGAGCTCTAACACATGACGAATCAAGAGTCCTACATGATCAAGATGTGCCAAGGAGAGTTGATAGAGTATGGTTTGTATAGTTGAAATAGCATGTAAAAGCCTTGACACAAACACACACTTCATTGGTCCATTAGTCGACTTGAAGTCCATTATAAGTCGACTAACCCATTGACTAGTTGACTTAACCCAAACCCAAGTCGACTAATCCTGTGTCCTGAAACAGACCAACTCTCTGTTTGTGTATTAGTCGACCAAACAGTCAACTATAGTCAACTAATACATTTTCTAGTCGACTAACCCATGTCACCAAGTCGACTAACAGTTGATCCAGTCGACTTATAAACAGTTGCAGTCGACTTGAAGTAGTTATTCTGAAACTGTTCTTCCAACGGCCACTGACCTAGTCGACTTATAGCCAAACATAGTTGACTAATAGAGGGATTTTTGCCTAGTCTAGTCGACTAACTCTATGGGCAAGTCGACTAATAGGCAGTTCTGACTGTTAGACAGTTTTCTTTATCTGGTCTTTTGTGCAACTGTTTTCAACGTTCCTTTGATTCAAATTGCACCCTAGCTAACCCTAGTCTTCAGCTATATATAGGGTGGTTAGTCCAAAGGCCAAAGGTTAAGATTTTCTAAGAGATTTTATCAGTTTTCAAAAGTCAAAAATCTGCAAACCTAAAACCTGTTTTTTCCACTTCAGTTCTTCACCAAAAGACATTTCCATTGTGAAGATTCTCTGAAGTTCTTGTCTCCTATACTAGACCTTGTCCACATACACATTTGTACCAAGGCTTATAGGATAAAAGAGTTGTAATTCTCAAAGTGATCATTGTACACAGGAGGCTTCTTGGTTGTAGAGGCAGTTGTACAAGGTGAAGGTATTCTCTTGGTGGAAGAGAAGGTGTTCTCTTGGTGGAAGAGAAGGTGTACACATTTGGTGAAGGGGATTTGTCAAGTGGTGTGCATGGTGTATTGATTTTGGGTTGCAAAATCAAGGTTAAAGGAAAATCTCAAGCGGGTGGCTTGGGGACTGGATGTAGGTCACAAGGACCGAACCAGGATAAATCTCTTTGTTTGCGTTTGTCAATTTCTGAGATTTGATTTCCTTTATTTGCAAGTTTATATTTAATTGATTAACTATAATCCTTCTTGTCTAGTGTTTGTGTTGATTTAATTATAGATCCAACAAGAAAATCCTGATAATTCTGAGCATAAATAAAGAAGACCAATATTTAAGAATTCTGAATATTGGGCGTCGATCACTCTGAAAGATATAGTCAAAAATATAGAATACCCGTAGAGAATCCTGAATACTGACTTCTGAAAGATAACCTAATTGTAGATCAATTCTGAGAATACCCGAGCTTCATAGAGTTGGTCGAAGAGATTATATAATAGCTTCTTTCAGTACTTTGCCACTACATCTGCTGTCTATCCAAATCTTAAGCTTGTATAAAAACTACGAAAACTGCAATAGTGAAAATGAAAGGGAATCAGGAATCAAAGAAAGAACGATAAGAAGAAATAGATAATTTTACACTTGTAGTTAGATTATATTACCAGGATCTATGCAATCCAGTTGCATTTTTACCATTAATTTGCCATTTGGACGTACTGAGGATGTGAGAGCCTAAGCTCTGATACCATCTTGTAACGCCCCATCTCACAGATACGGAGACATTACTATGACGTATATATGCAGGTCAGAAATACCCTTATATATATATGCTAAGCATTAGTACAGGCAAGAATAAAAGTCCGAAAGTACATGATGCATTATACATTCCAACATATGAGTACAATTACAAAGTTTTCATAGGAATGATACAATATTACATAGATATTACATCACTGATAGGCGCAACTGCGAGAATACAAAGAGATATATAATGATGAATAGTACAAAATGCCCTCACGAGTTACAAAAAGAAAACTCGAGGGACAAGCAGGGGGACTGGAAGGATAGGGTTCCAGACTAGTCTTTCGCTGATCCACTATGCTTCCACTGTGCTACTCTGATCAACTAGATTTTCACCATGGTCCAAGCTCTAGGATCTAAACATGCAGATCTAGGGGAGTCAGAAACTCCTCAACGAATGGTGTGATGAATGCCAAGTGGTGTGCAAAGAAAAGCACACGTGTATCGATAAATCTGAATCAAAAATATGCATTGAAAATCATGTCATGGGCATACACACCTGAACATGTATGAGATATCAAGTGATGAGATATACATAAGCAACAAAACCAGTTGTACGGGCTCAGTAGATAGATTCATGAGATTGATACTTCGAGGGGATAATCCAAATAAGAAAACTCTTATTTATATATTATATACCTCATGTCTCCATCGACTGAGTACGCACAACCTGAGTTGTTCACAATAATAGCTAAATAGAACAGTATGAATTAGTAAGAAGCATTGATTATATGGTAATTAAAGAATTCGTCTAAAATAAGAATAAGCAAGTAAAGAGATTAGGCACAGTAATACAAGTGTAATATCATGCAAGAGACAAGTTGTGTACACTATGGTAACAGCAGGAGATTTCTGGAGTAGTACACAGGGGGTAAAACCAGAAATATATAATATAATAATAATAAAACCGAAAATCTAAATTAAACCCGATGAAGGCAAATACAGCAAAACTAGCAGTGTAACCCAGATTATGGCTTCATGAGATAAGTACGTCAAAGGAACAATCCAAATAAGGAAACCTTCATCTATTACCATATACCTCACTTCACCATAATCTGAGTGTATACAACCCGAATTGTAAAACAACACAACAAATTTTTGATTAGCATCTGTTGGCCTAAAGGCCCATCACTCTAATTTTGATGATGATTAACTCATGTAATTATAGTACTAATGATCTTGTGCTCATTTAGTTTCAGATATTCTACCAAGATTCTAGTTGGTGTTTAGCTTCAACAAAAGATTCAAAGTCAAGTTTTGGAGCAAGCACGTGTTGATTCAAGAGCTCGCATTTCAAAAATCGCGTCAAGTACTCAAGAGGAGTCTAACTCATTGGATTAAGGTTTGAACCAAGTCAAGATGGAGTCAAAGATTTTCAAGAGAAGAGTTTCAAGACTTGAGTCATATTTGTAAGTGTTAAGATTTTTTATTTTAAGATAAAATGTAAAGGATAGATTAGTTGTGGATTTCTCAAGCTCATACACACACACACACAAAATTTATATGTATTTTCATAAGAATAAATTTTGATTTTAGAAAATACCGTTTTGGTTTTAAGCTTCAAGTAGATATCTTTATATTTCATGAATAGAGTTTATCAAAACAAATTTACATGTTTTATATGTGTTTTGGATTTCATCCATACACATTGTTGATTCAAATGTTTAAAAAAACTTATTTGATGTTTCTATATCATGTGTTTAAGTTTTTATTTATCAAAACTTTGTTTAGAGCTTATTGTCAAAAACATAGATATTTCATCTTATATGTGTATTGGATCATATCCATACACCTTATGCTTCAAAAGCATTTTAATATCTTGTTTTTGTATTTGGATAAATTTTGAAAAAATAGGTTGTTCATTTAAAAGTTTGATTTTGAAAAATACCGGTTTTTGTTTAGGGCTAAATTTCTATATCACAAAAATGGTTCAAAAAGTTTGTAAAATATGCTGATTTTTTATCACACATATTTGTACTTAAAAATATTTCAATAAACTTATTTTTGTGAATTTTATGTGATTTTATGAGATTTTATAGGTGTTTATATGACTAAGTTTTAATCCCTTTTTATCCCTGACCTGGCCTTTAGGCGGTCGATCGACCGGTCGACCGAGCCAGAAGTCAATCGATCGAGCGGTCGACTGATGTGCACAAAACATGCACACAGCCTTGGTTTGAGGGCCGGTCGACCGGGCGGTCGACCGATCCAGAGAGTTCACCTCTGGATCTGGTCCCGGTCAACCGAGCGGTCAACCAGCTAGAGAGCAAAGCTCTCTAGTTCTTGCCTCAGTCGATCGATCAGTCGATCGATGGTCAAGACCTGGGTGCGGTCGACCGGTCGATCGACCGACAACCCCAACGATCATATATATGACTGTTGGCCGGTCGACCGACAGGCCATCTGACCTAGGGTTTTGCCCCAACGGCTAGTTTTTGTAGCTCTATAAAAGGGGGCTGTTTTGGCCAGTTTTTAGATAAGATTTTGGAGAAGTTTTAGAGCCAGTTTTTTCCATCTCTCTTAGGATTTTTCTCCACATGTTTTTGGGATAAAACTTCCATATCAAAAGGAGAGTTTTTATGAGTGTTTTCAAAAGAGATTTCTTGAGTTTTTCACCATTCAGTCTACCTTGTTTTCTCGCACAATCTTAAGCCATCTATTGCTATATCAATACTCTAAGGATCCTTATTTGTGAGAGTTATTTTTGTGATCAAGAGAAGTGATCACAAGTGTTCCACCCCCTTGTATTGGAGAGTGTTGTAGAGGTGCGGCCTCGAAGAACTTGTGAGTTCGTGTTGTGTTGTTCTTGCAGGAACAAGTGAGGGACTTGTGAGTCCAAGAGTTCTAGTGTGAACTCGTTGTAGGTGTTGCGGCATCGAGTGATCTTGCAAGATCGATTCTAGTGGAAATCCTTCATAGTGTTGAAGGCGGGGACGTAAAGCAAGTGTGCTCGAACCTTGAAACAAATCTCCCGTATTTGCGATTGCTTATCTCTCTCTCTCTCTCTCTCTCTCTCACTTGTGTTTTTATATCTTTCATGCTATTATTGTTTATATCCTTTACATGCTTGATTTGTCCTTGTGCTTCATATATATATATATATATATATATATATATATATATATATATATATATATATATATATATATATATATATATATATATATATATATATATATATATAAGCTTGGGATTGTCTGCTCGCACTTGTATTTAACCAAGAGAGCCATAGTGGCACCTCAATTCTTAATATAGAGAAATCTTGAGGAGATAGTCTAGAGCCCTTCACCAAAAATTCGGCTACACTCTTTAGTTATACTTTATATGTTTGCATAATAGTTTTAGTTTGCACAATTAGTTTTAATTCTGTATTAGTTTTGCATTTGATTAGTTTGTCCCCTATTCACCCCCCTCTAGGTGACTTACAATTGGTATCAGAGCTTGGTGCTCTTGATTCGGGTCTAACAACCTTGAGTTAAAGATTCTCATTTTAGCTAATCATAATATTTATACACACACTCATGGATTTCATGACACATCCCATGTTTGACATTCTTGACTTCCAAAATTAGAAAGTTAAGATGTCCATGTACCTTAAACCCTTAGGTATTCATGTTTTTCTTGCCACAACCAAAGATTTATATTGTTTAAATGGCAAGCATCTTAAAGCTAATGCAAAAACCTTTCATGCATTAAAGTCTACCCTAAATGATGAATATTTATCTAGGGTTTCTAACTTTGATTCGGCTTTTTTAGTATGGAACACTCTTATCTCCCTTGGTGAACAAAAATAATATTACATGGGGAGTGACTTAGATGTAGGAAGCGATGCTTCCAACATGCGCTACATGGTCTAAGGGGATGACCCCCTTGAGGTAAATTCCGAATCCGAGCTTGATGAAGATGTTGACATGCCAAATGATGAGTCTGCTTTATTTTATCAACAACTTCATAAAAAAATATGAATTGTTAAAAATGATTTGGTTTCAAAAGAAAAGGATTCTTTTAAAAATAAATTTGAAATTATTTTAAAAGAAAATGAAGTTCTGAAAAACCAAGTTATTTTGATTGAAAAAGAAAAGGAGATTGCTTTAAAGGAAAACAACTCTTTGAAAAAGAAAAATATTTTAAAAAAAGAAAATATTTCTAAAAAGAAAATAAACTTTGTTTCTCATGTTTCTTCTTCCAAGATTGAAAAAGATATTATTTCATTGAAGAAAAAATATTGATTGTTTGGGCTCCACTTTGAGTCAATGTGCATTTAATCACAACAAGTTGGAATCTATATTTCGCAAGAAACAAATTTCACATGTCCATGCACAAACTCCATGGCATACATATGCATACCATGCTCACACTCACACCACTCATATGCATGCTAGAGTGTACCAATGTACACATTGTGGAGAGCCATCTTACAAGATTTTGTTTTGATAGAATAAATTTTATAAATTTTGCAAATAAAAATATTTGGATTCCTTATGATGCTAACTCCCGTGGACCCAAAAAGTTATGGGTACCAAAATCCCCACTTCTTATGTTTGATGTAGGTGTGGGCTCTCATAAAATATGAGAGGATTGGTGCCTTGATAGTAAATGTCATCGGAGCTTGACGGATACAACATTGGATGCATCGCTATCAAGGCTGTTTGATGGGAGGACCACCATGTTTTGAAGACCTAGAGATTAGTTCATATAGTTTGATAAGTATCTCTAACTCCCAATTTTGTTTACATGCTTTTTATCATTGATTGTTAGTATGTTTTGATTTTAATGCTCCTTATGTTAAATGCAATCTTACTAGACATGTGATACACATAGATAGTCTTTGAGATACACCCATGTTTATATGAATTCATACTTTTGTGTTCTCACTTTAATTTAGCTGCTATGTATATATTAGTTCTAAAATACGTGCATTTAGCCTAATAATCATGTTTGTTTTATGTTTCATGTGGAGATTACTTGTTTAGATGTAGTTTTTATTAAAACTTGTGTTTATACTTTTACAAGTAGTGAGCTACACTTGATTATTATGTGTTTTTCCTTCATTACTCATTTTTACTCATTACATGAACATGTATAACCTAGTTTTGATGATTCTTTCCTTTATACTTGTTTTTCCTATTTTTATACATGTTTAGCTTCATGTATATGTTATTTTGTCTAAATCTAATAAATATACATATATATTCTTAAGTCACTTGCTTTCATGCAAAATTCTATTATGGACTCATTTGTGTTTAGGATATATATGTATACTTTTAGTTTTGACAAAACATACATATACCTTGATGCTTATTTAATTTTGATGAAAATTTTAGTTTTGATAATTTTCATGTTTTTGATAAAAAAATTTATTTAAGTTTTGAGCTTTATTGATTATTTTCATGAATATGCTATTTACATGATTTTTGTGCACTCACATTTCTTTTGTTTACTCATAACCTTATTGTCATGAGCTAATTTTTGTGCCTTATAGATCTTAAGTGACAATTTTTGTGTACTTATCATGCTTCATGGGATATATGATTTGGTTTCATATTTTGAAGGATCTTTAACTAGTTTTTCAAAAATTATTTTAAACTAGTTTCTTGATTCTTCAATTGGTAGAATTTTCAATCATATTAAATCATTTTCAAACTCTTATTTTTGAAAATCCCTACCAACCAAAGGGCGGATGGTTGGGTGACCATGCCTTGTGTACCTTATTGAATATCTTCCAAACATGTGCATGAATAGGGTGGTAGGTATGAGATATACATAATTTCAATGAAAATTTTTTTGTATACTCATATTTTGTTTTTCTATATATGTATGCACCAAAGTTCAAGTGGTATTTTCATTCTCATGCATACATATATATGATTTAGATTGTGCTTATTTTATAATGCCATATATTTTATTTAAGCATAAACTGTTTATGCTAAGCTTGACTTAATTTAAATGTTAATTAATATCTTTACAAGCTTATGCATTGATTACAATTGGTATCAAAACTTATCTTCTATTGGTACTTCATGTTTCACCTTTAATTAGTTCAAAATTTATTTCAATTGATATTAAAATTTGTTTTGTTGACTCAAGAAATTTCAAAATTTTGTTTTTAATATTATCAAAAAATTTCTTTTAAAATTTATTGATATGTATTGCCTATATGCAAGGGGAGCTTAACATCTCCTCTATATATAAATTCATCCTGAGTGTATTTCACATATAGTTGAGCTTGACCTCCTTTTCTTATGTGGTACACGTGTGTAGGGGAAGCTTAACATCTCCGCTTATACATTGTATATTATGTTTTATATGGATTAGGGTCTAGTCATCCCTTCTCCATGTAATGCATGTATGCCGAGGGAGCTAACTTAACGTCTCTTCTCTTCATGAATGTATATCACATAGACATCTTTATTGCTTGTTTATCATCACCCCTTTGTTGATGAATTGACAAAAAAGGGAAAAGAATTTAGAGAGTATATATGCATGTTTAATAAATGTTGTTTATGCATATATGTTTATTTTTGTTTATGTGCTTCATTGAATATCTATATATTATTGCTATGCATGAGTTAAAGGGGAGCTTCTATGAAACTTATCTTTAATCTATTCATATATAACTCCATGAGTTTTGTCATCATCAAAAAGGGAGAGATTATTTGCCCAAAGGCCCATCACTCTAGTTTTAATGATGATTAACTCATATATTTATAGTACTAATGATCTTGTGCTCTGATTGTACACATATTTTACATTCTTTTCATTACACTCCAACATTTATCGTGTAATAAATCTGCTAATTTCTTTGTCTTAAATGTCTATATTATAGAAGATAATAATAAAGAGAAAGAGGATTAAACCAAATAAATATCAGTTAAAATTAGATTTAACTGGATCTATTTGGTTAGCTGAGGATGATCCCAGATCTAGTTAGAACATATTAATGATTGGGGCAAATGTTCAGCTGAAGATCAGAGCAAATCAGAAAGATAACACCAAATAGAAACCAGTAAAATTCAGATTTCTATAAATTCATTTTGGTTAGCTAAAAATCAACCGAGGATAATATCAAATACAGAGAGATAAATGGATAGAGAGAAGATCAACGGATGAGATGAAGCAAGTATGACTCAGATTCTGACTGGGTATATTTCAGTATTTGAATCATAACTTTCGCTACCGAAACTCAAATCTGATGATTCAAGATGATCCAGAAAGAAGACTTATAGGGCTACAACTCTTATGTTGATCACTATTTCTAATTCTGTCATTTGATAAGTGATATTCAAAAATTAACACGCCAACAAACTGCAGATCAGAATATCCACATCAAATCAAGTTTGGAGATAAGGGGAGGATTCAAATTCAGAAATAGCCAGCTTTCCCTATCTTCATACTCCTCTAACCTTTGCATTTCTTTTATAAATACTTGCAATCTCAAAGGAAAGGGGGATGACCAAGCAGAGAATAGAACTTAGGATAATTTGTAGTTTGTAACTTAGGTTTTTAGTTTTCTTTATGTAACTGAGAGGAGAGACGACTTTCATGGAGGAATGAGAGCAAGCTTATACTGCAGGTGACACCAGTGTTAGTGATCTCTTCTTTCATTGTTATTTGAATCGAATCAAAGTTTCTTTTTCTTTCTTTACTCTTGTTTTCTTTTACTCTCCTCTGATGTGTTGCAATCCAAGAGAATCTGATAGCCTCGAGACTGCTTAGTCGGTTCAAGTGCCCTTGATGGCCTATGGTGATGAACAACCCTTCTCTTGCTAGTATAGTTTGCCCTTTTATTCATAGTGTAGATCGAGAATGGGGAAGATCCTATACGCCATGCTTGATTGCCTTCAAAGACAAGGTAAGTCGTTGCAACGGATCCAAGGTATATGAGCACTGAAGAGGTAAGTAATTTTTAGGTTGTCTTTCTTTTCTTTTATTCTTTAGTTTCAATATCACAATCTCCAACCATTTTTATCACCCTTTTCAATTTCTTTGTATATAATTCATTTTTCATTTTCCCACCTTCTCAATTTACCACTTTCTTTCTAACTCAACTTTATCTCAAATTTTCCTTTTTCTTTTAAAAAACTAAAGAAGAACTTTAACCAAACTTTGTATCTTAAAAGAAGACTTACTAAAAAAGCTTCCATCGCTAGTCCCTCCTTGTGAATCACGACCTGCATAGCCACTTGCTATTGCGGTAGAATTGAGTAATTTGCACTCTTTATTTTAAATCTGAAATTCTGTATTCTTTTGTGCAGGTCTACCTCAATCAAATTTTGGCGTCGTTGCCGGGGAGGGACGGTAAGTTACTCTCTTTAAAAGTTTACATTTTTGCTTAACTTTCTTCTTTGTTTTTGTACAGATTTAACAACAAGGAATTCTTGCTGCAGTGAACACATAAGTGGCCTTGGACTCTACTTAAGAAAGCAGAGCCAAGAAGCCCTCAGATTTGCTACATTCTAGTGGCAAACTGAGTGAACTACTAACCTGTATTTTCTGCAGGTTGGCTGAATTGCGTAGTTTAATTATCTGTAGCATTTATTTCCTTATTTGACTCACTGTATATATATTTCTAACACAACAGTAAAGAGTTGATTGTAAATGCTAAAAAAATGATTTAGACTTTGCATTTAGGCACGTGTCTATTTCATTACATTTTCTATTTACTGTTGAAGAGTGCTGGAGCCAAGGTATGTGTGCATAGCATTTAGTATAATGTTCATTCTTGTATGAAATATTGCTTGAGTGTTACTTTTTTCTATATACTTGTACACTGTACTAAATTAATTTAAGGGCTTATCTTATAAACAAGATAAGGTGGGGAAGTCATTACCCTCCCTTAGCCCACAAACAATCTCCTCACTCACTAACCCAAGCCTAACTAAAAATGAGTAGACGTTGGCCCTAGGGACATCTCGGACTTAATTAGGAGATTATTCTAAGGGGGAAAGGTGTTGGAATTTGACTCCTGCCAAATCAGTGTCTAGGAAGGGGATTAAGGGCCGAAAGCCCGAAGGTTGGTGGTTACTTAATTAAGGAACGTTTTTGACGGATAACCTCCCACCAATCTTGCCCTGACCTGGCTGATTAGCTTGTGGTCAAAGTCTGCATTATACCTCTTATGGACAGTCTAACCAGTTAGGAGTCGTCTAGGTCAAAGGTCTACCCTAACTTAGGTTAGAATTTTTTCTTTTTTGTTTGCTTATTGTTTGTTTTTTTTTTCTTTGCTTGTGTTTTATTGTGTGATATGGCTTATAACAATAATTTTTCCAATTTTAATGGTAATCCATATTACACATCAACCTCTTTTTCGGATATTATCAACCCGGCATATCATAACTTTAACCAACCTAGTGTGCCAGATTGGTCTTATCCGAATCATTACATGCCCCAGTCCCAATACTATGGACAAGACTGGAATAATCATCACTACTCTTCACAGAGTCAATGGGGATACAACTCTCCCGAGTCATATTGTCAACTACCCTACCAACATTCAGCTTCATATACTCCTTCTCCCGAACAACCATTAGAAGAATCAATTGACTTGGAAAAGAGGATGGAATCCTTAGATGAGATTGAGCGACGAATTCAAATTTTAGAAGACTCAAAATCCCGTAAAAATTTTCAAGTCACAGATCCTTACTCTATTTTTCAAGGAGAACATGCCAACTTAGAAAAGAGTATGAAAACCATGATTCAATGTCAAAATGATCCACTCGATATGATAGAAGCAAGAATTAGTAGATTGGAGAACATGCGTAGGAATAAGGAAACTTTCCCTATTCAATCTTTGACTATTCCTAACACTTCTAGCCATATTGATGAAAACCAAGAATCATGGTATCTTGAAGATTTTAACCAAGATTCAGTTTCACCACAAAGCCTTGAACTTGACCAATATCAACCCATTAATGAATTGGCAAGTTTTCATTTTAATGAGATTGAACTTGATCATGAATGTGAACCCGATCCCCAACTTTGTGATTCAGTTTTCATCTTCGAATCTATGTTGACTCCGGTATTCTTACCCAATATGGATCAATTTTCTGAGCCAACATTTATTCCCGTGCCCATAGATTTTGAAATTGAATCACCAATTTTGGATAGTCACATTCCATTGATAGGAAAAGAATGTGAATATCAATTCTTGGACTTGGACTCAACGCTTGAACCAAAACTAACTCTCGAACCCAAGTCGATTTTCCCGAGTTTGTATTGGTTCCAGAACCTATCATTCTTGAGTCCAAGTCGACCATTCCACCGAGTCACATTCTTTTGTTGGACATAGGTATAGACCATGATGACTCTGTGATGATTTTTCAGGACTGGTCATGTAAAGGAAGTAAGTTTCACGATAGGATCTTTCATGATCTTATTCATACTGGGGACTGTAAATATGTAAATAGAAAAGAGGTCAATAAAGGTAGGTTCCGTGAACTACCACATTATGTTGATTGGGTAGCAACGCTTGACCCAATCAGACCACCACCGGAACCACCACCTTAAGGTAGTATTTTCCTTTCCTTCCTTCTTTTTCATGCATCTATGCATTAATTCATACATTGAGGACAATGCATGAGATAGGTGTGGGGGAGGGTTCTAACATAACTTAGGTTTTTCTTTTTATTTAAAAAATTATTAACATTTTCTTTACTTTTAAAAACTTTTTGAAAATAGAAACAATATTTTGACATATTTTTTATAAGAAATTGAGTCAATTTTAAGGAATAGGAAAATCTAAATTAGGATTTCTTATACTTGGTCAAAATAAGATTATTTGTTTGATTGTTAGGGTTAGGAAGATAATTTGTCAAAGTAATTTAGTCTTGATCTTTACCTTGATGTAATATGCACACTTATATACTTACACACTTAGGGTTCTACAACAAAGATTCTTATTACTTAAAAAAAGAAAAAAAAGAAAAAAATATAAAGATAAACAAATCTAATTATTGATTAGGTAGGTGCTTTGGCCTAAACAAGCCTTAGTATTTATGCAAAAGATGATTAGATAAGTTTGAGAAAAAATATATATATAACTCCTCTGATTAAGCTAGGTATTTGTGCCTAATAAAGCATAAGTATTCACGCCTAAAAGGGGTTCATATAATAAAATCCTTAGTTTTGTGGCCTTGTTTTCTTGAGTCCTTAAGTCCTTGGGGTGTTTTCTCACCCGGTGCCCTAAGACCGTTGGTTTGGGAGTCATCGATTAAAGGCTCGTTACATGGGCAGATTAGAAAGCCTAATAGAACTAAGGAATAATACCACAAATATATATATATATATATAAATAAATAAGGCATAAGAGTTAGAGTTAGAGAACCCTTAGTTAAAATTTTCACGGTTACAAGGTGCATATGACTGAGGGTAAAGTAATAGACTATATGAGAAGTACAATTTGACTCCTTACTTTGATTGATACCAAATTTTTGAATAGAGACTAAGCTTAGGACTGAAAAATTCAGTTTTCCTATAACTTATAGATTACTTAAATCTTACAATAATATTTCAATTATTTTTCTCTTTCAAAATGAGCTTTCAAAATACTAATATTTTTTTTCTTTATACATTTTGTGGGTGCAATCCACTGAAAACCCTCAAGAGACAAAACTCGTCCTCTAGGGGTAACCTAGAGGTTTAACGGCTTGTTACACAAGCTCAGTGCAATCGCATGACCTGCGAAAGTGGTCTTATAATTTTTGATTTAGTTTTGTTGTTTTGCTCGAGGACGAGCAAAAGATAGGTGTGGGGGTGTGATTGTACACATATTTTGCATTCTTTTTATTACACTCCAACATTTATCGTGTAATAAATCTGCTAATTTTTTTGTCTTAAATGTCTATTTTGTAGAAGATAATAATGAAGAGAAAGAGGATTAAATCAAATAAATACCAGTTAAAATCAGATTTAACTGGATCTATTTGGTTAGCTGAGGTTGATCCCAGATCTAGTTAGAACAAATCAAGGATTGGGGCAAATGTTCAGCTGAAGATCAGAGCAAATCAGAAAGATAACACCAAATGGAAACCAGTAAAATTCAGATTTCTATAAATTTATTTTGGTTAGCTAAAGATCAACAGAGGATAATATCAAATACATAGAGATAAATGGATAGAGAGAAGATCAACGGATGAGATGAAGCAAGTTTGACTCAGATTCTGACTGGATATATTTCAGTATTTGAATCATAACTTTCGCTACCGAATTTCAAATCTGATGATTCAAGATGATCTAGATAGAAGACTTACAGGGCTACAACTCTTATGTTAATCACTATTTCTAATTCTATCATATGATAAGTGATATTCAGCAATCAACACGCCAATAAACTGCAGATCAGAACTGAATATCCACATCAAATCAAGTTTAGAGATAAGGGGAGGATTCAAATTCAGAAATAGCCAGCTTTTCCTATCTTCATACTCCTCTAGCCTCTGCATTTCTTCTATAAATACCTGCAATCTCAAAGGTAAGGGGGACGACCAAGTGTTGGAGCAGTGGGCTTCAAATACAAGAGATGGCAAGTATAGAGAGACAGATAGCAATATAAAAGATAGAAACAGAGAGAACAGCACACCAGCATTTAACGTGGTTCGGTCAGTGTGACCTACGTCCACGGAGAAGACAGCAAGAGGAATCCACTAATCAAAAGGGGGAGAATACAAGAGATTACAACTCAAATCTCACTCACCCAAGCCCAATGAAACCCAAACTCACAAAAGGAAGATGAATGACAAGAGAAAGGAGAGAACACTACAAAATTTGACAACTCTCTTCTCACTTCCTTGCTACTACCAATCTCATGCAATATGGTGCCTATTTATAGGCAAAACCTTCAAACCCCTTCATCATTTCACACATCAAAATCATAGGGTGGCTATGATCTTCATAGGGTGGCTAAGATCTTCATAGGACGGCTATGATCTTCATAGGGCGGCTAAGATCTTCTTAGGGTGGCTAAGATCTTCATAGGGCGGCTATGATCTTCTTAGGGCGGCTAAGATCTTCATAGGGCGGCTATGATCTTCTTAGGGTAGCTATTGGTGGCTTTTAGGGTGGGTATTCATTAAAGACATATTAACAAATCTCCACCTTGTCTTGAATGAATAGAAAAAATCTCTCCACCTTAACTTGAACTGTATCAAGCGTCCTTTGGATTCTTGCTGTCTTCTCTAGCCTCGACGGGCTCAACCTTCGCCACTTTGAACACCAAGCAATTCGAGACAATACTCGAACTTGTGCGAAGGTACGGGCTTTGTCATCATATCTGCTGGATTATCTGCAGTACCAATTTTCTTAACTTTGATGACTTCAATTTCTCGAATAAAGTGATACCTGACATCAATGTGTTTGGTTCTCTCATGATACATCTGGTGCTTCGTCAGATGTATAGCACTCTGACTGTCACAAAACACCGTAGTTACTCCTTGGTGTAAGCCGAGATCTTCAACCAAGCCTCTTAACCAAATAGCTTCTTTCACTGCCTCTGTAACTGCCATATACTCTGCCTCCGTAGTAGACAAAGCAACTGTCGACTGTAAAGTCGCCTTCCAACTAATGGCACTACCTGAAAGAGTGAAAGCATAACCTGTCAGAGATCTTCTTCTATCTAAATCGCCCGCAAAATCTGAATCTGAATATCATGCAATTTTACAATCAGAATTAGTTCCCCTGGCAAAACACAGACCAATATTAGTAGATCCTTTTAAATATCTCAAAATCCATTTCACTGCCTGCCAATGGCTTTTGCCTGGCCTGTCCATATATCGACTTACGACACTAACTGCATGTGAAATGTCCGGTCGAGTGCACACCATAGCATACATAATGCTTCCAACTGCACTGGCATAGGGAACATGAGACATGTACATCTCTTCTTCATCACTTTGAGGAGACAAATCTGCTGAAAGTCGAAAATGAGCAGCAAGTGGAGTTTTCACAGGTTTGGCATCAAGCATGCCAAATCTCTCTAACACCTTCTCGATGTATTTCTTCTGAGATAGGAACAATTTTCCTTCTTGCCTGTTCCTGTGAATTTCCATTCCCAAAATCTTCTTCGCTGCTCCCAAATCTTTCATCTCAAACTCTTGTTTGAGTAGAGCTTTCAACTTATCAACTTCAGACATGTCTTTAGCTGCAATCAACATGTCATCAACATATAAAAGCAAATATACAAAAGAACCATCATTAAGCTTCCGATGATAAACACAACTATCATATTTACTCCTAGAGTAGCCATGCTCAATCATGAAAGTATCAAACCTCAAATACCATTGCCTAGGTGACTGCTTCAAACCATAAAGAGATTTCTTTAACCTGCACACATGGTCTTCTTTGCCTTCAATAACAAATCCTTCTGGTTGATGCATAAAGATTTGCTCTTCAAGCTCGCCATGAAGAAAAGCTGTTTTCACATCAAGTTGCTCGAGCTCTAGATCGAACCAAGCAACCATGGCTAGCAACACACGGATAGAGGTGTGCTTCACAACTGGAGAGAATACTTCATTGAAATCGACCCCCTCTGTTTGACTGTAGCCTTTGGCTACCAAGCGTGCTTTGTATCTTACAGACTCAGCACCAGGAATTCCTTCTTTCTTCTTAAAGACCCATTTGCAGCCAATAATTTTCTGTCCCCTCAGCGGCTTCACTAACTCCCATGTTTGGTTCTTGTGAAGAGATTCCATCTCTTCAGTCATAGCAACAGTCCATTCTGCAGCTTCATCAGAACTGATAGCCTCATTGTAGGTAGAAGGCTCTGGAATCTCAATAGATTCTGCCACACTTAGAGCATAAGCGACCATATCTGCATAGGCGTATCGCTTAGGTGGACGGATCTGCCTTCTTGCTCTCCCGGTGGCAATACTGTACTGTTGTTCTTGCAGTGTATCACCTGAAGTTGAACCTTGAGCATCATTGACTGGTTCAACGCGAGTGCTCCTTCTGTAACTTTGCTCTCAAGCTCCACCTGCTTGCTTGCTTCCTCTCCTGAACCTGTAATATCAACAACAGACTCCTTTCTCGGTTGAAGCATGTAATTTTCATCAAAAGTAACATCCCTACTAATAATAAATTTAGGTGACTTAGGATCAGGAAGCCACAACCTGTATCCTTTCACCCCAGTAGCATAACCAAGAAATATAGCTTTCTTTGCCCTAGGTTCAAGCTTACCATCATTTACATGAAAATAAGCAGGGCAACCAAATACTCGTAAATGAGAGTAATTAGCAGGGGTACCAGACCATACCTCTTCAGGAGTCTTAAAATCAATAGCTGTAGAGGGAGACCGATTTACCAAATAGCAAGCTGTATTTACTGCCTCGGCCCAAAAACATTTTGACAAACCGGCATTAGAGAGCATGCACCGAGCTCTCTCCAACAGTGTCCTGTTCATCCTTTCTGCAACTCCATTCTGTTGTGGTGTGTATCGAACTGTACGATGTCGCATAATTCCTTCATTTTTGCAGAATTGATCAAACTCCATGGAATAGAACTTCATTCCATTATCGGTCCTGAGGCGCTTCACCTTCTTTCCTGTTTGCTTTTCGATCATAGCCTTCCACTGCTTGAAGGTAGCAAACACATCGCTCTTATGCTTGAGAGGATACACCCAAACTTTTCTGGAATAATCATCAATTAAAGTTAGAAGATAACTAGCTCCGCCTTTTGATGGAACCTGAGAGGGACCCCAAACATCTGAATGGATGTAGTCTAAGGTATCTTTAGTCCTGTGAACACCTTTACCAAAAGAAACTCTGTGCTGCTTGCCAAAAACACAATGTTCACAAAAGTCAAGTTTTCCTATTTTCTGGCCACAAAGCAAACCTTGCTTACTCAACATGTGTAGTCCTCTCTCACTCATATGCCCTAACCGCATATGCCACAAACGAGTGGTATCTAAGTCTGGGTCTTCTAACATTGACACAGCGACATCACCTGTCACCGTGCTACCTTGAAGGATATAAAGGGTATCCATCTTCTTCCTTTCATCACAACAAGAGAGCCTTTTCTAACTCTCAAAACTCCACCTTCAGCTGAAAACTTATAGCCGTTGGAGTCAAGGGTGCCCAAAGAAATTAAATTTTCTTCAAATCCGGCACATGCCGAACATTACTCAATGTCCTAACAATACCGTCATGCATTCTAATCTTGATTGACACAATACCAATTGTCTTGCAGGGTATGTTATTTCCCATTAGGACATTACCACCATCAATTGGTTGGTAAGTCACAAACCAGTCCCTGTGAGGACATATGTGATAAGAACAACCTGAATCAGAACCCACTCATCTCGTGAACGGGCATCAAGGACAGTAACTGAAAGAACCTCATGTGATGTGGAGGATTCTTCTGCAACACTAACAACTGAAGATTTCTCATCTTGAGATTTACTCCTTACATCTTCTTTTTCTTTGAGCTTAAAATAATCTTTTTTATAGTGTCCAAACTTATGACAATAGTGACACTCAACGTTTTTTCTTAACCTAGATTTAGATCTGAATTTTCCTCGAGATTTTTCTCGACCCTTCTCCGTACGACCACGGACGAACAAGCCTTCAGCTTGATCCTCACTTCCTACAACTGACACCTTTTGTCTTAACTCCTTAGAATGTAAAGCTGATTTGACATCTTATAAAGAGAGTGTATCTCTACCATAGAGCATACTATTAACAAAGTTTTCAAAGGAAGGAGGTAATGAGCACAATAAGATGAGAGCCTGATCTTCTTCATCTATTCTAACATCAATATTTTTAAATCCATGAGAATTTTATTGAGCTCATCTAAGTGGTCTTTAATTGGCGTACCTTCCTTCATGCGAAGAGTGAAGAGGCGCTGCTTCAAGTAGAGCTTGTTGGTCAGGGACTTTGTCATATACAAGCTCTCTAATTTGAGCCACAAACCAGCGGCAGTATCTTCATCGGCAACCTCCCGCAAAACTTCGTCAGCTAGACAAAGTTGTATGGCACTATGCGCCTTCATCTCGAGTTCTTCTTTTCATCCTCGGACATGGATTCCGGCAACTTGTCCTTACCGGATAAGACTTTCAACAAGCCTTGTTGCACCAAGAGAGCCCGCATTTTGACTCTCCACAAACTGAAGCTATTTCTCCCGTCGAATTTCTCTACTTTGTACTTTGCCGAAGCCATCAGGAAACCACAAGAAGATAAACACTAGCTCTGATACCAGTTTGTTGGAGCAGTGGGCTTCAAATACAAGAGATGGCAAGTATAGAGAGACAGATAGCAATATAAAAGATAGAAACAGAGAGAACAGCACACCAGTATTTAACGTGGTTCGGTCAGTGTGACCTACGTCCACGGAGAAGACAGCAAGAGGAATCCACTAATCAAAAGGGGGGAGAATACAAGAGATTACAACTCAAATCTCACTCACCCAAGCCCAATGAAAGCCAAACTCACAAAAGGAAGATGAATGACAAGAGAAAGGAGAGAACACTACAAAATTTGACAACTCTTTTCTCACTTCCTTGCTACTACCAATCTCATGCAATATGGTGCCTATTTATAGGCAAAACCTTCAAACCCCTTCATCATTTCACACATCAAAATCATAGGGTGGCTATGATCTTCATAGGGTGGCTAAGATCTTCATAGGACGGCTATGATCTTCATAGGGCGGCTAAGATCTTCTTAGGGTGGCTAAGATCTTCATAGGGCGGCTATGATCTTCTTAGGGCGGCTAAGATCTTCATAGGACGGCTATGATCTTCTTAGGGTAGCTATTGGTGGCTTTTAGGGTGGGTATTCATTAAAGACATATTAACACCAAGCAGAGAATAGAACTTAGGATAATTTGTAGTTTGTAACTTAGGTTTTTAGTTTTCTTTTTAAGTAACTTTTACTTTTCTTTATGTAACTGAGAGGAGAGACGACTTTCATGGAGGAATGAGAGCAAGCTTGTACTGTAGGTGACACCAGTGTAAGTGATCTCTTCTTTCATTGTTATTTGAATCGAATCAAAGTTTCTTTTTCTTTCTTTACTCTTGTTTTCTTTTACTCTCCTCTGATGTGTTGCAATCCAAGAGAATCCGATAGCCTCGAGACTGCTTAGTCGTTGCAAGTGCCCTTGATGGCCTATGGTGATGAACAACCCTTCTCTTGCTATTATAGTTTGCCCTTTTATTCGTAGTGTAGATCGAGAATGGGGAAGATCCTATACGCCATGCTTGATTGCCTTCAAAGATAAGGTAAGTCGTCGCAACGGATCCAAGGTATATGAGCACTGAAGAGGTAAGTAATTTTTAGGTTGTCTTTCTTTTTTTATTCTTTAGTTTCAATATCACAATCTCCAACCATTTTTATCACCCTTTTCAATTTCTTTGTATATAATCCATTTTTCATTTTCCCACCTTCTCAATCTACCACTTTCTTTCGAACTCAATTTTTCCTTTTTCTTTTAAAGAACTAAAGAAGAACTTTAACCAAACTTTGTATCTTAAAAGAAGACTTACTAAAAAAGCTTCCATCGCCAGTCCCTCCTTGTGGATCACGACCCGGTATAGCCACTTGCTATTGCGGTAGAATTGAGTAATTTGCACTCTTTATTCTAAATCTGAAATTTTGTATTCTTGTGTGCAGGTCTACCTCAATCATGCTCATTTAGTTTCAGATATTCTATCAAGATCCTAGTCGGTGTTTACCTTCAACAAAAGATTCGAAGTCAAGTTTTGAAACTAGTACGTGTTGATTCAAGAGCTCACACTTCAAAGATCGCATCAAGTACTCAAGAGGTGTCTAGCTCTTTGAATCAAGGTTTGGACCAAGTCAAGATGGAGAAGAAGATTTTCAAGAGAAGAGTTTCAATACTTGAGTCATGTTTGTAAGTGTTAAGATTTTTATTTTAGAATAAAATATAAAGAATAGATTAGTTGTAGATTGCTCAAGCTCATATACACACACACACACACACAAAATTTATATATATTTTCATAAGAATAAATTTTGATTTTAGAAAATACCGTTTTGGTTTTGAGCTTCAAGTAGATATCTTTATGTTTCATGAATAGAGTTCATCAAATCAAGTTACATATTTTATCTGGGTTTTGTATTTCATCCATACACATTATTGGTTCAAATATTTAGAAAAACTTATTTGATGTTTCTATATCATGTGTTTGAGTTTTGTATTTATTAAAACATTGTTTATTTATTAAAACATTGTTTAGAGTTTATTGTCAAAAATATAGATATTTCATCTTATATGTTTATTGGATCATATCCCTACACACTATGCTTCAAAAGCGTTTTAATATCTTGTTTTCGTATATGGATAAGTTTTGAAAAAATTGGTTTTTCATTTAAAAGTGATTTTGAAAAATACTGATTTATGTTTAAGGCTAAATTTCTATATTACAAAAATGGTTCAAAAGTTTGTAATATGTGTTGATTTTTGATCACACATATTTGTACTTCAAAGTATGACAATAAACTTATTTTTTGTGGATTTTATGTCATTTTATGGGATTTTATAGGAGTTTATAAGGCCAAGTTTTAGTCCATTTTTATTCCTGACCTGGCTTTTGGCGGTCGATCGAGCCAGAAGTCGGTCTACCGAGCCGTCGACCGATGTGCACATAACATGCATACAGCCTTGGCTTGAGGGTCGGTCGACCGGGCGGTCAACCGATCCAAAGAGTTCACTCTTTGGATCTGGCCCTCGTTGACCGAGCAGTCGACCGGCTGGAGAGCTTTGTTCTATGGTTCTTTCCTCGGTCGACCGACAGGTCAAAACCTGGGTGCGATCAAGTGGGCGGTCGACCGGCAACCCCAACGGTCATAAATATGACTGTTGGCCAGTCGACCGGTCGGTCGACCGAAAGGCCATCTGGCCTGCGGTTTTACCTCAACGGCTAGTTTTTGTAGCTCTATAAAAAGAGGCTGTTTTGGCCAGTTTTTATACAAGATTTTGGAAAAGTTTTAGGGCCAATTTTTTTATCCCTCTTAGGGTTTTTCTCCACGTGTTTTTGGGCTAAAACTTTCATATCAAAAGGAGAGTTTTTACGAGTGTTTTCAAAAGAGATTTCTTGAGTTTTCACCACTCAATCTACCTTGTTTTCTCGCACAAGCTTGAGTCATCTATTGCTATATCAATCCTCTAGGGATCCTTATTTATGAGAGTTGGTTTTCTAATTAGGAGAAGTGATCACAAGTGATCCACCCCTTGTAGTGGAGAGTATTGTAGAGGTGCGGCCTCGGTGAACTTGTGAGTTCGTGTTGTGTTGTTCTTGTGGGAACAAGTGAGGGACTTGTGAGTCAAAAAGTTCTAGTGTGAACTCATTGTATATGTTGCGGCCCCGAGTGATCTTGCGGGATCGATTGCAGAGGAAATCCTTCATAGTGTTGAAGGCGGGAACGTAGAGCAAGTGTGCTCGAACCTCAAAACAAATCTCCCGTATTTGTGATTGCTTATCTCTCTCTCTCACTTGTGTTTTTATATCTTGCATGCTATTATTGTTTATATCCTTTACATGCTTAATTTTTCCTTGTGCTTCATATGTGTGTGTGTGTGTGTGTGTGTTTGCTTGGGATTGTTTGCTCACACTTGTATTTAACAAAGAGAGCCATAGTAGCACCTCAACTCTTAATCTTGAGGAATCTTGAGGAGATAGTATAGAGCCCTTCACTGAAAATTCGGCTACACTCTTTGGTTATACTTTGTGTATTTATATAATAGTTTTAGTTTGCACAATTAGTTTTAATTCTATATTAGTTTTGCATTTAATTAGCTTATCACATATTCACCCCCTCTAGGTGACTTATAGTATCTTATTATTATCACTCGTCCTACCCAAATATCTAGGTATGTGCCCTAGCGTCTGATTAGTCTCTAATTTTGCATAATTTTATCACTTCTGCATATTTATGTGTATAAAATTCTGCTAAAAAAGCTTTGGCCGTGTTAAGCTAAGTTAAAGGAAGAACTTTCATTCGATTTTCAACGTGAATAGTTCAAATGCATAAAGGGTATGCTTGCCTATGATCCATTGTGAGGCAACATCTTCAAGAAGTTAGAGATTAGTAGGAGCACTTAGTAGAAAGTTAGCCATGCGTTTTTACTATCTAGAAAAATCCACTTTTACAAACTAACAAACCAATTCAAACAATTCTTGAAACAATACTTGTTTTCATTTTCAAATTCTTTATTTGAAACAAAGAACCTTCTCTTTTCTTGAACAAAGAAGCCACATCAAGCTTTATCGCTCTCCCTCCTTGTGGATACGACCCGTATAGCCACTTTGCCACTACGGAAGAATCACAAAAGCAGTAACATCGACCCACACTCCTTTACTTATATTTGTGCATGCTTTTTGCCGATCAAATTTTGACGTCGTTGGTGGGGAGGGAACGGCTTTATTATTCAATACTAAAGATTTTTCTTTATTCTTGTGTGTAGGAGAAGTACCAAGGAGCTCACTATCATGGGAAGCGAAAGTGGTGGCCAAAGACGTTGCACAAGGATTCATTGCCCTCGAAAAATTCATATAAAAGTGAGTTTCTCCGATTGAAGTACTAACAAACTCTTCTACAGGGTTGCCGAAAACCGCTCAAATTGCTTTCTCAAATTTTTAGTTTCCTTGAATGCTTCACCTTATACATGTGTAATAAACTCAACAGAAATTCATTTGTTGCTTAATTGAAATTTGGAATAGACTCTTGCATTTAGGGAACGTGTCTATTTCAATTCATTTCAATTTCTGTTGAAGAATACTGGAGAAAAGATACGTGTGCATTCATATAGAATAGGACCAACATTTTGGAGTGATTTATCATTTTGAGTGTTACCTTGTTGTGAATATACTGTATACTTGCACAATTGACATTAAGGGCAAAATCCCAAATAAATAAGATAAGGTGGGGATTTCATCACTCTTTCTTGACCCAAAAACCAACTCCAAGTGCACTCAAAGCCCAAGCCTTAACTAAAAATTGATAAACATTGGCCCTAGGGACATCTCGGACTCATTAAGAGATTAACCGAGGGTGAAAATTACAAGAACTATACTCCTGCAAAATCGGTGTCGCAGGAAAGTGGATTGAGAGGCAAAGCCTCGAAAGCTCCTTGGTTTGGCATAATTAAAGCTCATAGCTCACGCCCGGATACCTCCCACCGAGTTTTGCCCTTTTCCTAGCCGATTAGCTTGTAGTCGAGTTCCTGCAACAACCTCTCCCGGAAAATCGACCAGTTAGGAGTCGTCTAGGTCCAGGTATCTTAGACTAAGGCTTGGTGGTTGTTTTTCTTTCTTTTGTTTGTTTTTTATTCTTTTCGATTGCTTGTTGTCTTTACGTTGTTTGTGGTATGCTGCATGCAAGAGTGGATTAGAGATCCTGTGACTTCTAGATTAACCAGAAACACTTCTCTACCCTTGCACCCAGAACCAGTGATGGCGTCGCTTCAGGACAGTTTTACCCGATCAGAACCTCATGGCTATCTTGTATAAAACTGCCTGAGGCGAATGGAAATAATTTTGAATTAAAGCCTCAATTCATGAACACTCTTTCAAAGTTTCATGGTTTAGAATCGGAGGACGCATACTTCTTTGTTAGGGAATTTGAAGAAGTGTGCTCATGATGCGTGTTCCCCAAATAGGAGACGATACCGTTAAGTTATATTTCGTCCCTTTTCCCTAAAGGACCTAGCTAAGAAATGGTAATACAGTTTGGCGGTAGATTCAGTTACAATGTGGGATGATTTCGTCAAGGCCTTCTTGAAGAAATTTTACCCAATTCACAAGACTGCCCTCATTAGAAAAAAATATTATGCAGTTCGACAAGAACAGAGCGAACCATTTTGGAGATACTTTGAGCGATTCAAAGATCTCCTACCTCAGTGCCCTCATCACGGTGTGGAGAAATGGCGTCAATGCAAGATTCTCTACGATGGTTAGGATTTTCAAACGAAAACCCTGTTAGAAACCATGTGTCAAAGAGGGTTCTTGCAAAAGGATGAGAATCAGGGTTGGGATTTATTTGAGGATTTAACTGAGAAAACCCTGCAATGGGATCCAGTCTCGGAAAAACTAAGGAATTCACAATCTATAGCTTCAAAAGGAGGGCTCTTATCTCTAGAATCATCCATAGTTGCAGAAGCTAAGATTGCAACCCTAATGAGGAGAATAGAGGCTCTAGAAATAAAAGAGTCAGTCAATATCAACCAAATCAACCCACCACCAATTCACAATCCGGGTTGTTCATACTGTCAGGCACTGAACCATGTCTTTGGAGAGTACCCTATTTTCATACTCAGCAAGTGCCACCGGAACACATGAACGTGGCCTACTCACGGTCGCCGCATAATCCTTACTCGCAAACGTACAATCCCGGTTGGAGAAATCACCCAATTTCTCTTGGGCCCAGAACAATTCTCCAGGGCCAAACTTTCCCAATAATTTTCACCATCCCACTCATCCAACAAATTTCCCTAGTCAAGCTCCATCTTCCTCCTTCCAAAGTTCACCGATGGAAAAGAAATTCAGTAAATTAGAGCAAAGCAAGGAAGCTTTTATGAAGTCCCAAGCGCCTTCATGCAAAATCAAGGACAAAACACTAAGCAACCATTCACAGGCTATATCGAGATTAGAAATGCAGAAGAGTCAGTAGCTAGCTCTCTAAGTGAAAGACCAAAGGGTACTTTACCTAGTCAGCCGCTAGTTAACCCTAAGAACTCCAATCAAGCGTATGAAATTCAGGATCCATCGATCAACCAGTGCAATGTTGTTCACACACTTCGATCTAGAAAGAAGGTGGACAATCAAGTCTACCAGTAAAAAAAATCCGCACATTGATCCTGCTCCTACTTCCACATCTGCTAGCTCCTCCCAATCTGCTCCCAAAATGTCTGACGAGGACACAGTTGTTGAACAAGTTCATAAGTCTGTAGCATCATTCCCCAATAGGCTTAGGAACAATAATAAGAACATGCACAGGGAGAAAATACTTGAGATGTTTAACCAGGTCAAACTGAATGTACCTCTTCTTGACGCTATCCAACAAGTCCCAGCCTATGCCAAATTTTTTAAGGATATGTGTACAAAGAAGAGAAAGACAAATGTGCCAAGAAAGTGTTCTTGGCAACCAACATAAGCGAAATTCTGTTTGGTCCCATTCCGGTGAAAAACAAAAACCCCGGATGTCCCACAATTTCCTGCACCATAGGACAAACAGAAATTAGCAGAGCACTCCGTGACCTGAGAGCAAGTACCAACTTGCTGCCTCTCTCAGTATACCAGCAACTTGGGTTGGGCGAGCTGAGTCTAACTCGAGTCACCATTCAGTTAGCTGACCGATCTGTGAAAATCCCGAAGGGGAAAATCACAGATGTCCTTATCCGGATCGGCAATTTCATCTACCCTGTTGACTTCATTATGCTTGAGACCTAACCTGTTGTTCGGTACGGAAAGAGATTTTGCCGTAAAATTTCCTTGAATCAGTTGAAAGATTACAACAAAACAATATTCCGACTACAAGGGAGGGAGGATGCTTGGATCTTCCCTTTGTTTAAGGCTGGGTTCTTCGTGTGGCGATGGAGAGTGAATCTTGTTCTCCGTTGACCAGATGACCGTCCTGGACCGTCGGGGGTCTTCTCTTCGGCCGGTAGGGGAGTAACTCAGCTCCGGCTACCAAACTCTCAAAGAGGAGGTAGGCGAAGATAGGCTAGTACTCAGTAAGCCTGTTGAAGAATCTCTTCTCTCTCGGTCGTCGACGTCGGGCTTCTCTCTCTTGATGCCTTGATCTTATGACCCTCTGGATTCAAAAATGCCGACCTTAATGATCACTCGACCTTCTTCTCCCACTGAATCCAAATCTTCGACCCATCGTTCATAGCTAACAGGGCTATTTATAGGGGTCTTAGGGGGTGATCGTGCCCCCTAAAAATGCGCCTGAATGAGGGCCGTTACCCGCGATACGCGCGGTAACTGACTCCCCACGATCTGGGCGGTTGCAACTGAGACGCGGATTTCAGACTAAACGCGCCTTGATGCTGAGACGCGGGCTTCAAGCCGGACGCGCCTTGGATGCTGAGACGCGAGCTTCAGTCCCTTGCGTCTTGGATGCTGAGACGCGGGCGTCGAGCCAACGCGCCTTGATATTGAGACGCGGGCTTCGGGCCGACGCGCTTTGATGTTAAGACGCGGGCTTCAGGCCGACGCGTCTTGAAGTTGAGACGCGGGCTTCAGGCTGACGCGTCTTGAAGTTGAGACGCGGGCTTCAATCCTTTGCGTCTTTGAGACTGCTTCTTTGGTGGCTTGCCTGTTAGTCATTTTTAGACAGCCTACAGAACCCCCTCCAAAGTTTCCGATATTCCGCAGTTGAATGGGACGGATTTCGGAATACTTTGGATCTTAGCCGTGTTCGCGTTTATGACTGGACTGTTGATGCTTCGGGCTTGATCTTATCTGGAATTGGTCTTCGTGAGTGTACTGTTGAACTCTTTGAAGCCGTCAGAGTTGATCGTGTTGAGTGTCTAGATACACAGTCTAGACCTCCCCGATTGCTTTTAGTCTGTCACGGGTGCGCTTTTGGCTGGGAGTGGTTGGTTGTCTGTTGGCGCCAGTGTACTGTTGAACTGTCTTGCAGACGCATGAAACTGGACGCAGGCTCCTTTTTGAAAGCAGACGCAGGAGACTGGACGCAGGCTCCTTTTTAGAAAGCAGACGCAAGAGACTGGACGCAGGCTTCTTTTTGAAAAGTAGAAGCCACTTTGAAGACGCAGCGTCTATAGGGTAGACGCGATGTTGGTCAGACGCGAACTCCTTAGAGGGGACGCGACCTTCAGAAAGCATTCTTGGAGATGCTGACGGGGCATGTCCGGTGCGTTTTTTGGGCGCGAACTTTACGCTGTCATGATGACGCCGCCAGCTGGCCTGGGGAAACGGCGAAATTTCGCCTTTTGGCGCGCGGATCTCGCGGTTCATTAAATGAACTGCTCCACGTGTCGGCTTCTGATTCGCGGCGGGGTTGCGACGCATGATCTTCGTCACCGGCAGTGATTTTGTTACACGCGTCAAGCGACGGTTCGCTGCAGCGTCCCTTGGGTCACGCGCCGCGTATCTCTGCGCATCCCCGTGCCTATAAAAGGCAACTGTTTGGAGAACTTCCTCTTCTTCTCCGCATTTCGCTTGCTAAGAACTTTAAGAAAAGCACTTCCCTCTCTGTTCTGTCCAATCTCAGATTAAGTTCGCCATGGCACCAAAGACCAAGCCGACTGCCTCTTCATCAAAGGCGACCACCACCGAGGCCCGGAGGGGCAGCTCCTCCTCTGCGCAGGACTTCGTCCTCCAAGGCCTCCAAGGTAGTATGCCTTAGGCAGAACTGACCCTTAAGGACTTTAAACCATTAAAAGCGTGTTTGATTCCCCAGACGCAGTCTTTGGGATGATAACCGGGGCGCGGATTAGATAATCTGACACCCAAGAGCCCTGTGCTTCGGGTCCTTCACTTAGAATTTCTCTAACTGTGAAGGTCTCTGGACGCAGCTTTGCAGAACGCAGATTTGATCTTCGCGTTCTGTGTCATCAGGCGCCAATTTGATGAATCTGGCGTCTGAATCCAAGTGCTTTGAATTTTTACAAGTCTTGGTTTGCAGAACGCGGATTTGATCCTTGCGTTCTGTGTCATCAGGCGCCAATTTGATGAATCTGGCGTCTGAGTCCAAGTACTTTTGAAATTCCACAAGTCTTGGTTTGCAGAACGCGGATTTGATCCTTGCGTTTCTGTGCCATCAGGCGCCAATTTGATGAATCTGGCGTCTGAGTCCAAGTACTTTGAAATTACACGTCTTGGTTTGCAGAACGCGGATTTGATCCTTGCGTTTCTGTGCCATCAGGCGCCAATTTGATGAATCTGGCGTCTGAGTCCAAGTACTTGGAATTTCATAAGTGGCTTCAATCTTTGCGTTCTGTGCTTCTTGACGCAGATTTGCGGGTCTGGACGCGGATTTGATGATTCCTGCGTCCAGTATCTTTTCTGCGTTTGGACGCAGAACACTTAGTATTTTTCTTTACTTTTGGTAAAGCATCTGACTTAAGTGTCTTCATCTTTTTGCAGCGCCGCAACCTGCTACTTCACTCCCCAAGATACGCCATTTTGGGCATGTAGGTGGAGCTGACCGGAACCTGACCTTTGTGCTGCAAAGGACTGCCCCTGTGACTGCCGACCAGTCGCCGGCTCGTGAGAAGAAGCTCTCGAATGTCGAGATGAGGACTCTTCGAGTGCTGATGACCGATGCAGCATTCGTCACGGATGACGGCATCCAGCTGGAGAAGCCCGCCTTCTTCTTCGGGGATCATATCCACGATGGCGGCCATCGCGTGCACGAAGGGACTTACACATGGCTCCGTCAAATAGGGGGCAGAAGGTTCTTTCTCCCGGCCATGGATAGGATGTACCCTATGTTCTATTACCAGCATATGTCCGTCCCGCGGAAGATGGAGTTTGACCTCGCTCGATATGCTCCTGAGGTTACTCTTGGCGATCTGGGCTCCCACCACCAAGTGCACCGTCATGACGGCCATGACGGGTCGGTTATCGGCCTTTTCCCTGGATCGCGCAAGAGGGAGATCCCGTCTGGAGAGATACCGCACATTGGCGCCACCTTCCTCAACATGTTCATGGCAGCGGAGGGTGACTACCCAGTTGCGTTCCGTGCATATGGGTGGATCCATTCCCCAGCGAATTACTGGTGGGGCAGGATGGTTGGCTTTGTCCTTACCGAGCTCGGGGATTTGTTGAAGCGTGTAGGACTGTACTCGGCGGTCAGGGCCGTACAGTGGGGGATCCCTCAAAGTTCTCAAAACTTCTTTGGGATCCTAGAACGTTATAATCCCTTGACGGGGACGTTCTTTACTCCAGTCGGGGAGATGGGCCTTGCCTTACACGAGATGCACGAGGTCTCAGGACTGGTAACAGGGGACATGCCCTATGAAGAATATGTCCCGACCGCTGTGGAGCTTCGCTACGTGAAGGAGGAGTTTCCCCGCATATACGAGACCTACTGGGAAGTGCTCTGTCACTTCCATATCTGCGGTCAGATCACCAAATGGCGGTCGCAGGGGGTCACGTATCTGTCTTGGGCCAGTTATTTGTTCAACAATGTGAACACCAAAGACCACTTGATCACCCGATTGGCTCCCAGCTCTGATAGGGAGATCGAAGACCGGATTGACCAGGCTCCCGAGAAGTTCTACACCACAGAATCGAACGAAGATGGTTTCGACCCCGACTTGGTTTTTGAAAGCTTCCACCACCAAGCCCGGACTCCTATCTCCGATCGGGCACTGCTGGCGGGTTTTCTGATGCTGTGGCTAAAGCGTTGTGTGGTGCCCACGCTGCCACATGAAGTTATAGTTGCCGACGTGGTGTACCCGGCGGTGCTTCTGGCCCATGGCAACCCTATAGCTCTTCTCCCGGCCGTGGTGGCTGGTATTCAGAGCGGGCTGCGGGCGCTGGCTAAAAGCTTTTGTGAGCCGCCAAAAACTGTGGATTCCGAGGGAAAGCCGCTCACGGACGCAGAGGGGAATCCAGTGGTGAAGCGTCCCAATCCTCGGGTTGAGCTGCCTTACACATACCTTATGGCCTGGTATGTGATGCACTGCCCCTCTTTGATGACGGCGGTGCGTTGGAAGGAGGACTCCGTCCCCTTCATACAGCGATTGGAGGGTTCAAGGTGGCAGGATCCTTACATATATTATATCCAGAAGCGTCTTTCAGCCCGGCAAACTATCAGCTCAATCGTTGCCTCCTCCAGATCCCTGGTGCATCCTACGGCGATCTACTTGTCGATTCCGCAGGCCCTGATGATTTCACGAGGTTATCCCAGGGAGCCTTCTGGTGGTTGCTCAATATTCGGCCCGGGTATATGCTTTTCCGACAAGGGACATCATGCACCATTGAGCCATACATGCCGAATCGCTTCGCTCGACAGTTCGGCTATGACCAGCTCTATATCGGGAATCCAAATGCTTATCTCGCCTTCGAAGGGAACTTGTTCGAGGGTGCTCGGGCCTGGTACTATAGTGTGGCTGGAGGGACAGGAAACAACCTTCCGTCTACCTCTTGAAGCGCCCAAGTGCCAGATGAGTCTAAGCTATTGTACTTGGTACTCCCAAGCCGTCCAGACACCAGACTTTCTTCCGGCATCTTCATGTATCGAGAGCATCAATGCAAGCCTCGAGGCAAGGACAGAGTCTGGTAAACCAACGAGACTCGTAGAGCAGTACCGGAAAGCCTGTAAGGAGGTCGGGAGAAGGACGAGGAGGGAGCCACGAGCTACAGAGCCACGACCGCCAAGGGCAGAGCCACGAGCGAAGAATGAGCCGTCAGTAACGAGGGCGGAGCCATCAGCGACGAGGGAGGAGCCGCAGACGAAGAGGTCTAGGCAGTTGGTGAGTAAGCGTCCTCACCGCTCTACTTCTGTTATTGAGCCTGCCCCGAAGAAGGTTAGGAGGGACTTGGCGGCTGAAGTCTCTCAATCCGGAGCTATCTCTGCCGGAGTTGAGGCTTCTCCTGAAGACGTCGTCAGAGTTGAGGAACCTTCGGAAGAGGAGGATTTCCCCCCTTTAACTCGTGCTCCTAAGTCGCACCGCGAGGCTGTGGAGGAAGGGGAGTTCATCGAACAACCCGTTATTGCTGCTGATGCCGAATCCCCGGAGATTGACATAATGGGCGATGAAGATGTTGAACTTCCGGAAACCTCAGCTCAGCTCAAACCTCCTTCTGCTCATGAAGGGAGAGATGAGGCACAGCAGTTGGGGTCTCCAGGCGTCTTCATCTCTAGTTCCAGGGCCGTCGACCCTAGTCCTACTACTGGGGTGATTGGAGGCAAGGCTCCGATTACGGAGCTTCCTGAGCTGTCGTCTTCTTCGCTCTCAGGGGAAAGCCTCTTTGAGGACAAAGTCGACTATAGCGAGGAACCCGCTTCTCCTGATCAAAGCAAGTTCTTCCATGTCTCAGAGGAGGAAATGTATGGAGGCGAGCCATCGTCTGCACCGTCAGTGGCGGCTATCCCTGTTAAAGGTACCCTTTCCCCTCCTGTCCAATCTTCTCTTTGCATGTTGAAGAAGATGTCTTGACATTCTTCATTTTATATTGCAGGGCCAACCGGAGATGCCGAGGCTACAACCTCCTCGCATATTGAGGAGATGGTGGGAGAGTTGACTCGGCCACAGGGAATTGAGACCTCAGCTGCTGAGATGCCCTCAGAGGGGGCAGCTGCTGGTACTGGGGAGCCTTCCACTCTACCAGAGGAGGAAGCCACTACTGAGGTCAAGAAGGCTCGGGTGGAGGGTCCAATGGCAGGTCCACTCCCAGGAGATTGCACAGCTCAAGTTTCAAATGAAGCTTCTGAGGAAATCGTGCTTGCCACTCCATCATTGGTTGCGGAAGTTCCCGCAGGGATAGCACCTCCGGAAGCACCAGTGGCTGGTTCCGCTCTTGCCGTATCGACAGTCAGCATGACTTCTGTGCAAAAAGAGCCGGCCTACACCCCTTCTTTCGAGATAGAAAGGGGGTCGGGGAGCGTTCCGGGTGATGACAGCATGGACTTCCTGACACACAGTACGGTGCGGCAGTTCTTTGAAGCGATGCGATCGTGCATCGACTTTATCCTTTCTGGGCGTCGTTCTTTTGACTTTGCCCGGAGATTTCTCGGGAATGTGGCCGAGAACATCGAGCTAGTCGGGGGCCTTCCTCTTGCTCAGGCATGTATGCGGGTGGTGGATCAGTTGGAGAGTGACCTGAAAGAGCTGAAGTCTTTAGACGAAGCTGACTCCCTCCACGAAACCCAAGTCATCCTGGATAGCCTCCTTTCTGCCCAAAGGCAAGAGCGACAGGAAGTGGAAGTACAAATTGCCGAAGAGGTCAGCAACCTTGAGCGTTCCCAGGCTGAATGCCAAAGGCTGATTGAAGACTCAGGGGATACTGAGCTTATCATGCAGAACACAGAGCTTGCTATTACCAACGCTCGGGCTGCCATTGCTAAGGCCAAAGCCATGCTAGCTGTCAATGAAGAGAAGCTCGTCGCCCTCCAGAAGAAGCTAGAGGAGCAGAAGGCTGCAAGGGTACGGGCTGAAGAGAGCCAGTCTGTTCATCTCTCCAGGTTGGAGACTCTGCGAGCCCAGCTAGCTGAAAAACCCTGCCTATCTGAAGAGGAGCTGCGGGTCCAGGCGATGATGGAGGCTGAGAAGGCACGTCAGCATGAGATGCATCGTCTCAGGGAGCGCATCCGTTCCCTACCAGATCGAGATTTTTAGCCTTCTCCTCCCTTTTTTTTTTTTGTAACGCTCAATCTTATTTGTATAAGAGAGCGTTTTTGTATCACTTTCATATTTTTGGATATAAACAAAGTGACACCCTCCTTTTTACTTCTTTTGTCTCGAACTCTTTGCCTTTGGTTGGACATGTAGGAGCAAGGAAGTCTTTTGATCTTTATCAAAATTATAATCATAATCTTAATAAGTCAAAAGTATTGAGGAAAGATCTTGTTCCAAGAACTTTCATGACACTGTCAGAGGTGTAAGCTTAACTTGACAGAGGTGATTTTTGGTGGACCTGCCACTTTGTGGAAGAAAGTGACAGGTGGAGTTCGTATCCCCAGGAAAGATGAACTTTTATCAAGGATTTGTGCTTAACTTGATTTTAGATCAGCTGGGGATGTTGATGGAAACATTGTTTATTGGTGTAATGTTAACCAACAATGCCTCCAAAATGAACTAACAATGCCTCCAAAATGAACTAACAATGCCTCCAAAATGAATTCGATATTCTGTTGGGGAGAATATCAAATGAAACTAGACTCGCGGGGGAATCTAGGGAAGTCCTTACCGTTAGAGGTGTGATATTAACTTAACGGGTTGGAGATAGTCTTGTCAGAAGTGTAATGTTAACTTGACAAGGACATGAGTTAGAGGTGTGATATTAACTTAACTCATCGACATCTCAGTTTTATAAGGGAATACTGAGGGTGTCACTGTCATAGGTGTGATGTTTAACTTAACAGTGAGGGTAATGCTAGAGGTGTAATGTTGAACTTGGCATTAGTCGTCTCGGCTTGAAGAAGTCGAGGAAAGGTCATAGCCATAGGTGTATTGTTGAACTTAGCAATGACTCGGATGCTAGAAGTGTAGTGTTAACTTGGCATCGTTCGTCTCGGCTTAAGGAAGTCGAGGAAAGGTCATAGCCATAGGTGTATTGTTGAACTTAGCAATGACTCAGATGCTAGAAGTGTAGTGTTAACTTGGCATCGTCCATTTCAGCTTCGATATGGAAGTCTGAAGAAAGGGTGACTGTCAGAGGTGTAATATTAACTTGACGGGCACCTGATATACTGCTTAGAGGTGTAATGTTAACCTAAACAGTAGTTTGTCAGAGGTGTGATATTAACTTGACAAGAATTGGCTCTTGATAGGAGCAATTTGAGGACCTGTCATTCTATTGATGAGAATTGACAAGTGAAATTTGAAATGCCAGAGGTATAGTGTTAACTTGGCAATTTTGAAGTTTGCTGCTCTATGTAGAGGTAACAAGCGGGGCTTGTACTCGACAAGGAGTATTCATTACCAGAGGTATAGTGTTTAACGTAGTAATGTTTGCATTTTGTGGTCCTACCATTCTATGGATGAGAATTGGTAAGAGATTTTGGAGGAGAGAGTGGAATCAGGTCCACTTAGGATTTTTAGCAAACCCTCAGCTGTCAACGGATTTGAGGTGCCTTTACCAACTACCGTTTGAGTTGGGCTAGTCATGCTATTCCCCTCAGCATGATGAGTTGTCGAGGACTTATGTTGGGCTTAGATGCCAACGTTTTCCTCTATCCTTAGCCGTCGAAGGCGTTGGATGTTTGATCAGAGGTGTGGTATTAACTTGATCGGCAGGATTTTTAGCAAACCCTCAGCTCTCAACGGATTTGATGTGCCTTTACCAACTACCGTTTGGGTTGGGCTAGCCATGCTATTCCCCTCAGCATGATGAGTTGTCGAGGATTTATGTTGGGCTTAGATGCCAACCTTTTCCTCTATCCTTAGCCGTCGAAGGCGTCGGATGTTTTTGATCAGAGGTGTAATTTTAACTTGATCAACAGAAGAACACCATCTAGGGATAGTATTTCTTCAGGAATTTGCCATTGATTGGCATCATGAGTGTATCGCCATTAGAGGTTATGAGACGATACGATCCATTCGAGTAGACCGACTCTACTACAAATGGTCCTTCCCATTTGGGTTGGAATTTTCCCTTCGTCTTGTGCGTCATGACCATGGGTCTCCGGACGGCTAAGACAAGGTCGCCTTTCTTGAAAGTTCGCGTCTTGACTTTCTTGTTGAAGGCTCTGGTGATGCGAGCTTGATAAAGCTCGATCTGCTGCTGGGCCTGCAGACGCTTGTCGTCTAAGGCCTCCAGTTCTTGGAGTCGCTGTCGATGCTTCTCCTCTGTTGTCATCTCGGCGGTCAGGGCGACGCGTAGAGATGGAATTTGGATTTCCAGTGGGAGGACAGCTTCACATCCGTACACCAAGGAAAATGGCGTGGCTTTAGTTGGGGTTCGCACGGTCGTGCGATATGCCCATAAGCATTCACCCAGCTTATCGTCCCAGTCTCGTTGACTTTTCGAGACGAATTTCTTAAGAAGCTTGCCAATAGTCTTATTGAAAGCTTCCGCGAGGCCGTTGGCGGGAGGATAGTATGCCGTTGAAGACACACTCTGGATTCTGAACTTGGCACAGAATCTCTGGAAAGCCTGGCTGATGAACTGGGGTCCATTGTCATGGACGATCCGCCGAGGCACACCAAAGCGATAGATAACGTGATGTTTCACGAACTTGATCACGTTAGACGATTTTACCTCTTTTAGAGGAACAGCTTCGGCCCACTTGGAGAAGTAATCGGTTATTGCTAGAATGAACCGATGTCCTTTCGACGATGGTGGGCTGATGGGGCCAACCACGTCCATCCCCCACATTTCGAACGGCCAAGTAGAGGTCGTAGAGTGGAGGTACCCTGGTGCCTGATGGATGAAATCGCCATGTATTTGACAGGCATGACATCTTTTGGCGTAAGCGACGGCATCGGCGACCATTTTGGGCCAGTAGTATCCCAATCTTTGGAGTCTGTTTGCCAGCTTTGGACCAGGTTGGTGAGCTCCACATGTGCCATCATGGGCTTCTTTCAACATTTCGCGGGCCTCTTTTGATGAGAGGCACCGGAGCAGGATCCCGTCATGCGATCGACGGTACAGTGTTCGCGTGATCGCATTATAATAAAATTTGGGGGCTTTCCTCCGAATGGCGGCCGCCTCTTTGGTGTCTTCAGGCAAGATGCCGTATAAGACATAATCAATATAGGAAATCGCCAGTCTTTAAGCTCTGGAGCGGTTGACACTTCAAGTGTCTCTTTACCGCGACGATCTCCTGTTGACCCTGGGTAGTCTCCGGGGGGATTTTTGGACAGTATAGGTCGTGGCTATAGACGAATACTTTCTCCATTGCTCCAGCTGGGAGAGCTAGGGAAGCTGCGAGAGATGCGAGGGCATCTGCATGCGCATTTCGGCTTCGCGGCACATGGTCGATGTAGAAGTTTGAAAACTTTTCCGCCATGTGGATTGTCGCGTCGTAGTAGGGTACTAGATCTTCATGTCTGACCTCATACTCTCCGCGAACTTGGCTGACGATGAGTTTGGAGTCACCGTACGCCTCGAGATTTTTAACGCCAATCTCATCGGCGAATTGCATCCCAATCAGGAGAGCGTTGTACTCCGCCACATTGTTGGAACAGGGTTCGGTTAACGAGATAGCCCGGGGGATCACGTAGTTTTGTGGGGAGACGAGTACTACTCCTACCCCCGCTACTGTGTGTCCCTTTGGGCTTGCCCTTGATGCACCATCGAAGAAAAGTTGCCATACTTGTCCTTCAAACGATGTCTGGGTTAGGCATACTTCGGCGACCTCATCTGGGAGATCCTCATAAAGTTTGGCTGCCCTCGGATCCGGGTGTTCAGCTAAGAAGTCCGCCACCGCTTGTCCTTTAATGGCCTTCTGTGGCAGGAAGTGCATCTCATATTGGGAGAGCAATATAGCCCATTTCGCCAGCCGGCCATTCAATGACGAAGGCTTTGTCATGAGTAACCTCAGGGGGTTGACTTTTGATATGACATTTATGGTTTGGCCTACCAGATAGTGTCGCATTTTCTGAATAGCGAACACCAAGGCCAAACACTCCTTCTCGATCGGGTTGTACCGATGTTCGGCCCCGATCATCGTTCTACTGAGGTAGTAGATTGCTTGTTCTCGTCCTTGGTCATCATTCTGAGCTAGTAGAGCTCCCAAAGAATGATCCATCGATCGGACGTACACCAGGAAGGGCTTTCCGGATACCGGAGCTGCAAGTACTGGTGGTTGGGTGAGGTATCGTTTGATCTCCTCGAATGCTTGTTGGCAAGCGTCGTCCCATATGAACGAGACTCCCTTCTTCATCAGCTTAGCGAAGGGTTGGCATCTTCCGGAGAGATTTGAAATAAATCTGCGGATGTATGCCAGTCGTCCCTGCAATCCTCTGAGCTCCCTGAGGCTTCTTGGAGGTTGCATTTCCTGAATGGCGCGAACCTTCTCCGGATCCAAATGAATTCCGGTAGAGGTTACAACAAACCCTAGGAATTTTCCGCTGGCTACCCCCAGGAATGATTTGGTGGGATTCATCTTCAATTGATGAGCCCGCATGATGTCAAAGACCGCTTTTAGATCCGCTATGTGATCGCCTTTAGTGCGGCTTTTCACCGCGATGTCATCGACATAGCACTCCACCGTTTTGCGTATCTGCTGGTGGAAAATGGCATTCATAGCCCTTTGGTATGTTGCCCCTGCATTCTTTAGACCGAAGGGCATGACGGTGTAGCAGTATACTCCTAGAGGTGTCCTGAAGGAGGTATGCTTTTCATCGTCAGGGTACATCTTTATTTGATTGTATCCTGAGAATCCGTCCATGAAGGACATTCGCTCGAATCCGTAGGTATTGTCAATCATGACATCTGTGATTGGCAATGGGAATTCGTCTTTGGGGCAGGCCTCGTTTAGATCGCGGAAGTCGATGCAGATCCGGATCTTCCCGTTCTTCTTAGCAACGGGGACGATGTTAGCTACCCAGTCGGGATGTTGTTCCTCCCTGATGAAGCCGGAGTCAATAAGCTTCTTGACTTCTGATTGAATGGCCTCCATTATTTCGGGACGAAACCGTCGCTGCTGTTGCTTGACGGGTTTTACGTCCGGACTGATGTTGAGGCGGTGCATAGCCACTTGAGGATCAAGTCCAGGCATGTCCTCGTAATTCCAGGCGAAGACGTCTATATACTCTTGTATAAGAGATATTAGATCATTCTTCTCTGATGGTGACAGGCCGTCACTTATGAAGATGGGCTTGGGGTTGGCTTCATCTCCTAGGTTGATCTGAACAACCTTGTCTTCTGTGGGTGGCTCACGCTGTTCAAAGCGGATATCCCAGAGAGCATTCAGATGTTTGATCCAGGGGTCTGTATCCGACTGGATCATTTCTTCGTCTTCGTCTTCCAGATGGCTTGTTGAAACCATGTTTACAGAAAGCCCTTTGAAGATGTTGCCAATACTGACATCTGATTCCCACGATGACGTGTCTGAAGAGTGATCATGGCCTGATGGTTCCTCAGAATCAGAGGCTGACGGCACTGGAGTTGATACATAGCCCAACCCCCGGCGGGTCTGATGATAATAGTCAGGTGCTTTCCCTTTCGGTACAAAAGATCGAAGCAATGATCTCCTTCCTTTGCCGAAGTTTAACCCGGGCCTGTTGATTAGATCGTACCCCATACGCTTCATCATCTTGAGCGTTCTCGGTTCATAATGATTGAACTGGGGGGATTCATCCTCGCCTTCTGATTCTTCATGGGGCGTTGGTTCAGACATGATTCGTCCAAAGAGGATAGGTCTCTGGCCCTTTTGTCTGGCTGGAACCATAAATGAAGATCCTTGCGCGTCACCATCATCATGGTACGTCCCGAAGGATGATTTTATAGGTACATGCAATGATGTCAGAGCATTCATTGCCGACCATACATCCTCGCCCATGTCGGTACTAGTATCCGACGGTATTGACTCAGATTCATACACAGGAAAATACGCGAAATCTAAGTCTTCATTAATATACCAACCGCCTGCATCGTCGGTGGTATCAACATCGAGCTTATTAGTGCTCTTTACAAGTGGTTCTAACTCCCACAGGCACTCTTCTTCTTCGGGCTCGGTGTCAGCTTCATTACCAGAGTCTGGCTCCTCTGGTTGCGGGGTTCCATTATTCTCCTCATATAAGAGGGAATCCGTGAAATAGTTCTCGACCCCTTTGAACGGATGCCTTTCGGCGATCAACGTTCGAACCTGTCCGCTCTCGTCAATGTATTTCATGACTTGATGGAGAGTGGAGGGAACGATGGAGTTTTGGTGGATCCATGGTCGTCCCAGCAACAGGTTGTAGGAAGTGTCAGCGTCAATGACATAACACGTCACTTCCGATTTGAGGCTCCCGATCCGGCATTTGAGCTTGATCTTCCCCATCGGGCGGGAGCTGTTGGCATTAAACCCATAAATAGTCGTCTGGGTTGGGTTCAGACGATGGGCGGGAATGCCAAGAAATTGCATGACTCGGCGAGGTATGATGCTCAGTGCGGACCCTGGGTCTACCTGGATGCGGTTCACCTCGGATGACCCAATATACCCCGTGAAGTATAAGGGTCGGTCATGCTTTCCTTTAACCTGCATGTCGTCTGCTGTGAAGGAAATGCAGGGAACATTTGGAGAGGTGTGGAGGCAATCCTCTACATCTTTCTCTCTCGGTACGTGGGTCAGAAAGACCTCAGCGTTCGTCAGGGCTTCTTGTAGAGCCTCTCTGGTTGACTTAGATAGCCTCAGGAGCTCATACAAGGTAATGCGTGCCGGGATGTTGGCTAACTGAGCCAGCACATCGAAGCGGTAAGGTGTCGAAGGTGTCGAAGATCCTTCCGCTGCACTTCTTGAAAGAACCCGAGAAAACCGAGTTTCTTTCTATTTCTCCACGGGTGGTTTTGTGGAGGGCTGAGCTGGCTCTACAGCTGGTTGAGGAGGGACCACCGCCTTTTCGCCGTACTGCTTCAAGTACGCCTGCCCTGAGCGGGTGCCTGATGTCGGTTGGTTGGGCTCTGCCGCCAGGACCATTGTCTCCTCTTCTGAGTCGGTCAGCGAAGGAACATCAGCGTCTGCTTCCCGGGAAGAAGCGCAGATCACGTGGCAAGATGAAGCCTTTCCTTTGCCTTTGGACTTCCTGTTGGTCACAGTCGTCCATTGCTGCTCGTCAACGAGGTCAGGGTGGACCCACATGATTCCTCCTTCAGGTGTAGGGACCGGGACCAAGCCCTTCTCCTGCTGCTGATGAGGGTCTGTATTGACCACTCTCAATTCTCCTTTCGGGACAGATATCACTCCCACGGGCATCGGGGGTCGTGTCTCGAAGTGGAGTGCCGACGTCATGTTGGCCGCCCTCTGTTTCTGCTCCGGTCGGAGTTTTAATACCTCCGCGTCAATTAGGGCTTGAAGGACGTCCTTGAAGATGTAGCAGCTCTTGGTAGGGTGCCCGAGCATCCTATGGTACAGGCAGTAGTTGGGGTTGTCGGTCTTGCCGACTTCTTCTGGGCGCCTGATTTCAGGGAGCTTCAGTCGATTGCTCTTGTTGAGTAATTTGAAGAGCGAGTCGACATGTTCCTCCTTGAAGGAATATTGTTTGTTGGCGCGGGGTTGGCTGGAAGAGCCACCTGCTCTGCCTGGTTGAGGCTTGACGGGAGATTTGGTCTCCGTTGCCAAGTTATCCTTCCGTTTGGTTTGGAGGGATGTGTCTGGCGCACGTCTTGTCGACCTTTCTGGCCTGGGCCTGCCTTCTTCCGCTCTGACGCGGGCGACAATCTCTTCAGCCTGTTCACCTTGCTGGACTAACTGTTTCCAGGTGCGGCTTTCTGCTACTCCTATTTGAGCAAGGAGTGAAGTTTGGAGATTGTGGCGACATGTTTCCACCAGGGTGGCCTGGGTCATGCCGCTCGGACATCGGAGTGCCGTGTTCCGAAATCTTTCTACGAAAGACTTAACGGACTCTCCCTTTCGTTGCTTGGTAGCTAAAAGGGTAGGCATGGTAACCTCCGAATCATCCTCGAAGAAGCGTGTTAGGAACAGCTTCTCCAAGTCGCCCCAGTTCTTGATTGAACCTTCAGGGAGTTTCATAAACCATTCAAAGGCTAACCCTTTCAGGGTGCCAATGAATAGACGTGCCAGGATGGCATCGTTATCTACCACATTCCCAGTTTGGGATTTGAAGTAGTAGATATGCTGGTTGGGCGACCCCTTTCCGTCGAATGCTTGGAGAGTTGGAGCCTTGAATCTAGGAGGGTACGGGACTAAGTCCCACTCGGCCGGATACGGCCGGACCACTCCAGCTTCTTGGAGATCTTTACGACTAGCAAGGGCATTGAGTCGTTGCTCCAATAGGCTCATTCTTTGATTTTGAGCCTTCTCCGAATCTGGGTCGCTTCCTGCATGTGCTGAAGGTCTGGACACATTCGAAGGAGTGGATCGTCGTGTCCCATCGGAAGGATCAGAGGGTGGACTTCCTCCTCTTCCCCTTCTAGCTCTTGGCCTTCTGGGAGGAGATCTTGCCCTCTCGTCAAGCAATTTCTCAAGCATATGCTTGAGGTCGTCAATGGTTCTCTGCTGAGAGGAGAGTACTTCCATTTGGTGCTTCTGCATCCGGGCCAGGTACTTAGTTGTCTCCTCGGGAGCATTTGCTGTGTCCTCAGGAGCATCTGCCATGTAGGCGGAAACCTCCTTTCCACCGGAAGAATTCGAAGTCCATGATTCTATCACAACTGAGTGAGAATCATCTTCCCTAATGCCGCGGGATAGGGCATTGTAGTCAATTGGGGTGATGGCTCCAGTCCGGGTACGGGTGTGTCGATACACCCCTTCTGGCTCAGAGTCTGACCCCTCTGAATTGACCATAGGTTGTTTTCCCCTGCTTCTGCTTGTCATATATGCAGTAAGCTCCGGGTACTCAACGTCAGGGAAGGTTCTCCTTCGGTGGGAGCGTCTTCTTTTAGCTGACGGGGGAATCAGGGTCAGCTGTCTAATCAAAGACGGCTGGTGAACGCCTGATTCGCAATGGCATCCAGAGAGCATCTGGATGAGTTGTTGACAGCAGCAAGAAGAAGTGGCCTGATTGGCACTTCTTTTCCTTGTCAAATAATCCCTCAAATCCGTGGGAGGGGGATTAAATAGACTGGCCTCACAGCGTCGAAGACGGGGGGCAGTCGTGTGTTGCGCTGTCTGGACGCAAGTCTCAGAAACGCGGAGATCACACTGTTGCGTTACGCGCGTCTGGCGTCTCTGTTGAGACGAGACGCGGTCCTCGCGTTGCAGTTTGCTGCGTTGGAGCAGAGAGACTTGGGACGTTACGCGCGTCTGGCGTCTCTGTTGAGACGAGACGCGGTCGTCGCACTGTTGTCCACTGCGTTGGGACAGACACTTGGGGCGTCACGCGCGTCTGGTGTCTCTGTTGAGACGAGACGCGGTCCTCGCACTGTTGGGAGATTTCGCGCGTCTGGCGTCTCTGTTGAGACGAGACGCGGTTCTCGCACTGTTGTCCGCTGCGTTGAAGCAGAGGGACTTGGAAGATAATGGGCTGCTGGGCCCCACGCCTGGGAACGCATGCGTCCTGCGTTTGATGAGACGTAGAAACTTCGCTTCGGCGTTTGGTAAGTTGGTCTCCAGCAGACTCAACTTGAGGAGTCTCGCGTTTGGGTCGCCAAACGCGGATTTCTCGCACTGGTCGAGGTGCGGACAAGGCATCATATTGAACGCCGCGTCCAACCCCAGTCAGAGAACCATCGGTTCCAACCGAGTGTTGACGCGCGCGTCGTCTTTGTCGACGCTCGGCATTTCGATTGCGTCGTGGAGGAGGAGAGAAGCCAACAACTTCCTGGTTTGAAGAACCAGGGCTGTTCACCACGCGGGTCTCTTGGGAGACGTTGACGCGGGGTTTCTTCGAGACGCGGGCGTTCTGCAAGACGCGGGCGTCACGCGAGACGCGGGCGTTGTGCGAGACGCGGTCGATCGCAGCAACAGTTGTGCCGTGGACCACGCGGGCCTTCAGAGAGGCGTTGGCGCGTGGGTTCTGCGCGTCGCGGTTGATCGCAGCAGAGGCGTTGGATGTTACGCGGGCCTTCGAGGAGGCGTTGACGCGTGAACTGGGCGCGGCACAGTGGGTGACAGCAGCGCCTGGTTGAGCCACAGATTGGGCTTCGGGAGGCTGCGTCGTTGAGACCCTGCGGCAGACGCGGGTCTTGGGGTTCTTGGAGCCAGAAGAGAGAAACTCTTCATACTTCGCCTGGTCGAACTCAACGACGAGTGATTCGACCATCTTCCCCTTACGGAGAACGTCATCCTGCACCACGATGTGCTCATCGGTCACGAATGTAGTCCCCAGCGGAGTCGCCATCTCTTGTTCGGTACGGAAAGAGATTTTGCCGTAAAATTTCCTTGAATCAGTTGAAAGATTACAACAAAACAATATTCCGACTACAAGGGAGGGAGGATGCTTGGATCTTCCCTTTGTTTAAGGCTGGGTTCTTCGTGTGGCGATGGAGAGTGAATCTTGTTCTCCGTTGACCAGATGACCGTCCTGGACCGTCGGGGGTCTTCTCTTCGGCCGGTAGGGGAGTAACTCAGCTCCGGCTACCAAACTCTCAAAGAGGAGGTAGGCGAAGATAGGCTAGTACTCAGTAAGCCTGTTGAAGAATCTCTTCTCTCTCGGTCGTCGACGTCGGGCTTCTCTCTCTTGATGCCTTGATCTTATGACCCTCTGGATTCAAAAATGCCGACCTTAATTGATCACTCGACCTTCTTCTCCCACTGAATCCAAATCTTCGACCCATCGTTCATAGCTAACAGGACTATTTATAGGGGTCTTAGGGGGTGATCGTGCCCCCTAAAAATGCGCCTGAATGAGGGCCGTTACCCGCGATACGCGCGGTAACTGACTCCCCACGATCTGGGCGGTTGCAACTGAGACGCGGATTTCAGACTAAACGCGCCTTGATGCTGAGACGCGGGCTTCAAGCCGGACGCGCCTTGGATGCTGAGACGCGAGCTTCAGTCCCTTGCGTCTTGGATGCTGAGACGCGGGCGTCGAGCCAACGCGCCTTGATATTGAGACGCGGGCTTCGGGCCGACGCGCTTTGATGTTAAGACGCGGGCTTCAGGCCGACGCGTCTTGAAGTTGAGACGCGGGCTTCAGGCTGACGCGTCTTGAAGTTGAGACGCGGGCTTCAATCCTTTGCGTCTTTGAGACTGCTTCTTTGGTGGCTTGCCTGTTAGTCATTTTTAGACAGCCTACACCTGTGTCAAATCCACGGTCTCAAACTCCGGTCATCTTAGGGCGCTCATTCCTTGCTACAGCCAATGCCATAATCAACTGTAGGAATGGGTCCATACAATTGACCTTTGGGATATGACGAAGGAAGTCAATGTCTTCAATCTTGGAAGACAACCCAGGGATATCAATAATCAAACTTTTGAGGTCAATTTCATTGAAAATCTGACTAGTGAGCATGAGGAAAGTATGGAGATAGAAACAGAGACAGAGTTTGATCTGGAGTCTGAGGATTTTAATCTTGACCAGATCGTAGATTCGGTAGTGGACTGGGCGTCAAGCCCAAGTGTCCCTCCTCACAGGATTGAAAATCTAGATATTACCTCCAATGAAGCAACACCTTCCCTAGATCTAAAAGCCTTACCTGAACACCTTAAGTATGCCTACCTAGACAGAAGAGAAACCCTACCAGTCATCATAGCATCCCACCTGACTGAGCAACAAGAGGATAGCCTAATGTCTATTCTGAAGAGACATAGGAAATTCATTGGATGGACGATGAAGGATATCAAAGGGATAAGTCCAGCAATAGTTCAACATAGAATCCATTTAACCGATGAAGCAACTCCCAGGAGGGACACACAACGCAGGCTTAACCCACTCATGCAAAAGGCAGTAAAAGCAGAAATTTTGAAACTATTAGATAATGGGATCATTTATCTCATTTCTGATAGCCAATAGGTTAGCCATGTTCATGCGGTCCCGAAGAAAGCTGGCTTTATGGTGGTTGAAAATGAGCAAAAAGAGTTGGTACAAACAAGACTGCCTCCTAAGGTTCGTGTTTGTATCGACTATAGAAAGTTGAATGTAGCCACCCGTAAAGACCACTTCCCGCTACCCTTCATCGACAAATGCTTGAACGCTTGATTGGACATGAATACTATTGCTTCCTAGATGGGTACTCGAGATACAATCAAATCCCCATTGCGGCAGAAGACCAGGAAAAGACCACATTCACCTGCCCGTTCGGACTGACGCATGCCCTTTGGATTGCGCAATGCTCCCGCAACAATCCAACGGTGCATGCTTAGTCTTTTTTCTGACATGGTAGAACGTTTTCTAGAGATTTTTATAGATGACTTCTCCATCTACGGAGATTCATTTGATCAGTGTCTTCATCATCTAGAATTAGTTCTGCAAAGATGCAAGGAGAAGAATCTAACACTAAACTGGGAGAAATGTCATTTCATGGTGAGACAGGGGATTGTCTTAGAACATTAGATTTCTAGGAGAGGAATCGAAGTGGACAAGGCAAAGATAGAAGTGATTGCTATGCTTCCACCACCCAAAGCTCAAGGATATCAAATCCTTTCTAGGGCATGCTGGGTTCTACCGACGGTTCATTAAGGACTTTAGTAAGATTACTAGGCCCTTAACCAACCTGCTCGCAAAGGACATGCCCTTTGATTTTAACAATGAATATTTTAAGTCATGGGAGAAGCTTAAGCAAGAACTTATTTCTGCGCCTATTATTTCTGCTCCTGATTAGGCACAACCGTTTGAAATCATGTGCGATGCCTCTGATTTTGTAATCAGCGCTGTTCTAGGACAGAACATCGACAATAAGCAGCACGTGATTTACTACTCGAGTAGGATCTTGAATGACGCCCAACAGAATTATACAACGACCGAGAAGGAATTCTTGGTCGTTGTCTTTGCGTTAGAAAAATTCTGGCTGTACTTGCTAGGATCAAGGACTGTGATCTTCACGGATCACTCAGCATTAAAATACCTCATGACCTAGAAGGAAGCTAAGGCCCGATTGATTTGGTGGATCCTTCTGCTTCAAGAATTTAACTTGGAAATTCAGGATAAACGAGGTATAGAAAATGTGGTAGCTGATCATCTGTCAAGAATTCCAAATGCACCGAAAATACAAACTCCAATCAACAAGGATTTCCCTGATGAGCACATCCTGGCCATTTTTAAGGAACCATGGTATCCGGATATTGTCAATTACCTGGCCACTGGACAATTACCCGGTGACTGGACAAAGCAAGACCAGTGTCGTTTCTTTACCCAAGTACAGTACTTCTTCTGGGAAGAGCCGTATCTTTTTAAGTATTGTCCTGACCAGATTATTCGATGATGCATACCAGAGGAAGAAGAGGAGTGTGCTTAGCTTTTGCCATGAACTTGCATGCGGCGGACACTTCGGTCCCCGCAAGATTGCAGAGAAAGTTTTACAAAGCGGGTTTTACTAGCCCACTTTGTTCAAAGACTCATTCCACTTTTGCAAGTCATGTGCAAATTGTCAGAAGATTGGGAAAATTTCAAGAAAAGACATGATGCCCCTGAACTCGATTCTTGAAGTTAAAATTTTTAATGTTTGGGGTATCGACTTCATGGGACCATTCTCTAATTCCTTCGGCCACTAGTTCATTTTAGTTGTCGATTACGTCTCTAAATGGGTAAAAGATGTACCAACTAAGACCAATGACAACAAAGTGATTGTCAAATTTCTCAAAGAAAATATCTTCTCCCGATTTGGCACTCCCAGAGTGATAATTAGTGATAATGGATCGCATTTAGAGTTTTTGAAGCTTTAATGTGAAAATATTCCATCAATCACAAGTTATCCACTCCGTATCATCCTCAAACAAATGGGCAGGTCGAAGTCACCAATCGACAGATCAAGCCCATTTTGGAAAAGACTGTCAGACAAAACCGAAAGCATTGGTCAGTCAAGCTCAATGATGCATTATGGGCTTACCGCACTGCTTTTAAGATAGTCCTGGGGATGTCTCCTTACAGAATCATTTTTGAAAAAGCCTGTCATCTGCCCTTCGAGTTAGAACATCGTGCCCTATGGGCCATTAAGCAACTCAATTTTGATTTGTCTAAGACTGGTGAGCTAAGAAGACTGCAGATCTCAGAATTAGAGAAGATACAGAATGAAGCTTACGAGAACGCTCGGATCACCAAAAGCAGGACTAAACTTTTTCATGACCAGATCATAAACCGGAAAAATTTTGCCCCGGGAGACAAGGTTCTGCTATATAACTCAAGGCTTCACATTTTCGCGAGAAAGTTGAAAACTTGTTGGTCTGGACCATTCATTGTGCGCACCATCTTTCCACACGGTGCTGTGATTATTGTCGATCCTAAGAACAACACGGACCTCAAAGTGAATAGGTAAAGGCTGAAGCCCTTTTTAACCACTAAGCTTGCATCCCGGCTGAACTTGTGCTGAGTCTTTTCGCTCCGTCATACACCTGACCATCGCCATCCACACACCACCAAAAAAAAAATGTAATTAAATTTTTTTCTTTTTTTTATATGCTCACCACTTATATACTTGTACATAACTATTTTGGAAATTTCTTCTCTCTTTAGCCTATTCGCACTTGGCCGGCCCGAGTCGACGGCGACGGTGATATCTTTTCTTCCCCCTATTTATTGCATTTTCATTTACATGACTAAGTATTGAGGACAATGCATTAGATAGGTGTGGGGGTGCTAACATTCTTTCTTTTCTTTGTATTAAAAAAAAGAGGAAAAAAAAAGAAAAGAAACTCCTTAACAAAAAAAGAATTTTTATACTCTTTATAAAAATGCCAAAAGGTTGAAAGAATTAACGAACCTTATTATGGAATCTTTATTTTAGCCTAAATAAAAATGAAACATTAGTTTGACTGAGAGTTGGGAGGAAAAAAGAAAATAACTCATATCTTTTATTTAGCCTTAGTAGAATATGCATAAACTACACATACATGCTTAGGATTTAGAGATACAACTCTAAAAGAGAAAAAGAGAAAGAAAAAAAAAGCTGGATAATTGTGCCTCAAGAAGCATGATTACTCATGCCAATATAATATATAAGTAAATCTTAATTTCGTGGCCTACTCTACTTGCATATTTGACCTGAGGGGTATTTTTCCACCTGGTGCCTAAAATCATCTGGTTTGGGAGTCATCGGTTTGATATGTGTTACATGAGTAAAGTAGAAAGCCTAATAGAATTAAGAATAAACATATAGATAAACATTAATAAAATTAAAATTATATTCAAAGTTGAGTTGAAAAATCCCAAGCACATCACACTTACACATTATGCATATCTATCTAAAAGCAAAATAAACATAATGAGTTAAAAGTACAATATCCTTTCTAAATTCAAAGAAAAATCATAATTTCTTCTTTTATGAATGCTAAAGTATAGGAGGACTTATGAGGGTTAAACCTAATTCTTATATCATTCGGTCATTTTTACTTAGATGATTGAAAGTTCTTTTTCTTGAAGGAGGTTTGCTGACAACTAATATTTTTCTTCATTTATTTGATTTTGTGGGTGCAATCCGCTGAAAACCCTTAGGAGACAACACTCCTCCTCTAGGGGAACCCTAGAGGTTTAAAGGCTTATTGCACATGCTCAGTGCAATCACGTCACCTGCGAAAATGGTATAATAATTCTCTTATTTTTGTGTTGCTCGGGACGAGCAAAAAGATAAGTGTGGGGGTATGATTAGTCTCTAATTTTGTATAATTTTTATCACATCTACATATTTATTTTGTATAAAATTCTGCTAATAAAACTTTGCTTGCTTGATCCTAGGTCCATGGTGTGCAAATAAATAAGAAGACCATAAATTACCATTTAATGGGTGATTAAAGGCCTACCAAGTAGCCATTGACCTTAGGGAGGAGATTTTGTCAGCCCAGGACATCAAATCAACAAACCAGAAGATCCAGCTGACAGAGGACAGACGTGACCAGACGCAGCAGGTGGCCGAGCGCGCGCCGCCCTAGCAGGGCCACGAAAACGCGGCCGCACGGGCGCGGCCGCGCCCGTGCTTTGGGCCAGGGGTTTTCCCCTTGCCCCCTTTCCCCTGTTGCCTATAAATACCCCCCTGGGGTTCTTCAGTGGGAGATATTCAGAGAGTTTAGGAGTTGTTATTATCTTGTTCTACGAGTTGAAGATGTTGTTTCCTTCTTCTTCTAGTTTTAGTTTAGCCATTAGAGTGAAAGAGATAGAGTGTGTAAAAGTTATATTTGAAGGTGGCAATCTAATACAAGTCATACTTCTCTTTCTTCTTTCCATTTACTTGTGTTTTTCATTTGCTTTTACTTTCTTGTTTTAGTGTAATACTCCCTCTCTTTACCTCTTCTCTTTTGTTGTTTCTTTTCTTAAGCATGTCTAACAAACTCTTTTATTGCATAGCTAACTAACTACTAATCCACTAATCTCTAACAACTTCATTGATAACCCAAATGAGTCAATAGTGTCAAACAAGCCTTGTGCAAATGAGAGCTATGACATCTTAAGACGACGGTTCTAACTTTAACTTACTTACAAGTATTCCCTTTCTTATATTTCATACTTGACGGTTTTTGATGATCTATAGATTGTAAACTTTACTTGTATTCGTAAGTTAGAGATATTCTTATTAATCTTTACGGATACCATTATGCACTTGTTTCTTCCCTTATTCTCGCCTTCAATTGGATCTTGATAAGGGAATATTCAAGTTTTTGCCGTGTTAACCTAAGTTAAAGGAAGAACTTTCATTTGATTTTCAATGTGAATAGTTCATATGCATAAGGGGTATGCTTGCCTATGATCCATTGTGAGGCTACATCTTCAAGAAGTTAGAGATTAGTGGGAGCACTTAGTAGAAAGTTAGCCATGCATTTTTACCATCTAGAAAAATCCACTTTTACAAACCAACAAACCAAATCAAACAATTCTTGAAACAATACTTGTTTTCATTTTCAAATTCTTTATTTGAAACAAAGAACCTTCTCTTTTTTTAAACAAAGAAGCCGCATCAAGCTTTCATCGCTCTCCCTCCTTGTGGATATGACCCGTTTAGCCACTTTGCTACTACAGAAGAATCACAAAAATAGTAACATCGACCCACACTCCTTTACTTATATTTGTGCATGTTTTTTGCCGATCAGCGTCCCAACACACATACATCCATATATGAGTAAGCCGAGGTTGTTATTAAAACTAATGATGAGACCCACAAATTTTGTTTACAATGGGTTCCGTGCATATCCAAAACAACGATCCAATAACCTGACATTCAGCCACGCCCGTACCACTAAGCACTCAAAATGGATTGATTACAATAGTTAAATTGCCAACGGGAAAGGGAGTAACCGAACATTCAAGTGGTGCTAAGCAATGCAGGAGCAAGGTCAGTAAACAGCGTTTAATTACTAAAGCGCACGGTGGAACCCAGCAACGACTTGGTCTTAAATGCGAGTTTAAAATTCGGTAGAGTTTTGCTCAAGCAAATCTAGTGACAAGACGCTGAGCGCTAAGCTCACCTACTAGGCTACACTAAAACGGAACTAGCCGCTAATAAACCTCAGAAAGGTTGAACCCAAAGGCTGTAACGTAGAACCGCAGAGCAGTTATGCCCGGAGGCTATATAAGTACATGCATAAAATATTAGTACCATACACAGAAATATATATATCTCCTATGTTATTGTTGGCCCAACGGCTCATCACTCTAGTTTTGATGATGATTAACTCATGTAGTTATAATACTAATGATCTTGTGTCTATTTAAGTTTCAGATTTTAAGATCTTAGTTTCAACAAAAGATTCGAAGTCAAGTTTTGAAGTTATCACATGTTGATTCAAGAGCTCGCACTTCAAGCTCACATCAAGTACTCAAAGAGGAGTCTAGCTCATGGATCATGGTTTGGACCAAATCAAGATGGAGAAGAAGATTTTCAAGACTTGAGTCAAGTGTTTGTAAATTTTAAGATTTTATTTTTAGATAAAATATAAAAGATAGATTAGTTGTGAATTGCTCAAGCTCATTTACACACACACAAAATATTTCAAAATATTTCATTTAAATAGTTTTAGTTTTTGAAAAATACATGTTTTGGTTTTGGTCTTCAAAGATATACTTCTTTATGTTTCATGATTAGATTTCATCAAAACAAGTTTATATGTGTATTGCATTTTATCCATACATATTGATGCTTCATATTATTTAGAAAAACTTATTTGATGTTTCTATTTCATGATTTTAAGTTTTGTATTTATCAAAACTTATTTTAGAGTTTATTGTCAAAAATAAGTATATTTATCTTATATGTGTATTGGATCATATCCATACACACTATGCTTCAAAAGTGTTTAAATATCTTATTTTTGTATTTGAACAACTTTTGGAAAAATCGTTTTTCATTTTGATGCTGATTTTTGAAAAATATGGTTTTGATTTTAAGTTTTAATTTCTATATCGCAAAAATAATTCAAATTATTTGTAATATGTGTTAATTTTTTATCACACATATTTGTACATCAATGTGTTTCAATAAACTTATTTTTGTGGATTTTTATGGGTTTTAAATAAAATATTAGGGTTTTACCAGTCCATGTTTCATATCGATTTTTGGCTTTGGGCGGTCGACCGAACCAGGGCTCGGTCGACCGTGCTGTCAACCGATGTGCACAGAACGTGCACAAGCCCTTTGGCTTTAGGACCGGTCGACCGTGCGGTCGACCAACCAGAGAGACTAGCACTCTTGTTTTGGCCTCGGTCGACCGAGCGGTCGACCAATGGGCATTGGGCCTGGGTGCGGTCCATCAGACGGTCGACCGACAGCCCAACGGTCAAAAATCTATCTGACCGTTGGCCGGTCGACTGGGCGATCGACTGACAGATTATATTTGACCTATTATGGACCCCAACAGCGTTATTCTAGATCCTTATAAATTGGGGTCCTTGAGGCCAGTTTTAGACAAGATTTTTAAGAGCCAAAATTTTCATCTTATACAGAGTTTTTAACAAGTTTTCAAAACAAGTTTTAGAGCTTTAATCTCTATGTCTTTATTTGTTTCAAAGTTTTGAAAAAACAAACGAAAACAAGTTTTGGGATTCTAGTTCTTATCCAAAATTTCTATATCATTTCTAGAGTTTTTTTCAAATGTTTTCTTTGTGTTTTCTTTTCCAGACACTTTGTTTTACTCACATGCTTGAGTTATTCACTTCAAATCTATTCTCTAGAATCATGTATTGTGAGTAGAGTTGTTTGTGATCTTTCAAGATCACCAAGAGATTGTTTGTGATCTTAGTGATCTCCAAGTTCTATTTTTCTCTTTGCTTTGTGATAGGCTTTGTGCCTTCCTCTTGTATCGGGGAGAAAGAGAGGTGGAGTTTGTATACTCCTTATTTGTAATTATAATTTCTCAGTGGAGGTCCCTTTGTGGAAGTTCCTATGTGGATATAGTGAAAATCCTTCTGTGTGAAGATGGAGACGTAGAGTAGTAGCTCGAACCTCAAAACATATCACGGTGTTTGTATTTGGATCTTTCTCTCTCTCTTTATATTTTGCAATGTTATTACTTGCTCATATACATATACATACTTGATATAGTTTGTGTGCTCACACTTGTATTGAACCAAGAGAGCTATTAAATCACCTCAACTCATAATTCAGAGGAATCGTGAGGAGTAGTTCCAGAGCTCTTCGCGGGAAATTCGGACTCACTCTTGGTTATACATAGTGTCTGTTGGCAATTAGTTTTTTAACTTCGCATTATTTGTCTTAGATTAGCACTACACCTATTCACCCCCCTCTAGGTATACTTTCAATTAGTATCAGAGCTAGCGCTCCTGCTATTCGGTTTAACCACCTAGGAGTGTGATCCTTAAGATTGCTAATCTAGATTTGCCTTTGCGCACATATAGTTTACACTCATAGATTATCTTGCTCCACCTATATTTGATGATTCTAGCATAGATATGTGGAAATTTAAAATGAGTTCATGTCTAAAAGCTCAAGGTTTACATGTTTATCTAGCTACTACCAAGAAATCCTATTTTGATAATGACAAGTAAATTGAGGCTAATGCACAAGCATTGATTGCACTTAGGAAATCACTTAGCAAATAATATCTATCTTTAATTTCTCATTGTGATTCTGCTTTTATAGTGTGGAACACATTGACTTCTCCAAAGGAACAAATGACATATGTTTGAAGAAGGAATCTAGTGGAGATGAGTCCGACCAAGCTTGCTTCATGGTCCAAGGGAATGACTCCCTTGAGGTAACTTCAGATACTCATCTAGATGACAGTGCTAGCGCTTCTAATGATCTTGATAGTATGGATGCTTATGCTTTAAATGAAGAGCTTTCTACATTTTTTGACAACTTGCTTTCAAAATACAAGCTTTTAAAAGTAAGAGTTTTAATCTAAAAGAAGAAAATAAAAACTTGTTTTCAAAACTCAACATGGTTTTGCAAGAGAAGGTTGAGATTTCAAGTGAACGGGATTCCTTGAAAACCCAACTTGACCTTGCTTTGAAAGAAAATAAAATTTTTAAAAACAAAAATGAGTTTGATGTTGTTTTGAAGAAAACTGATGTTTTGTCTTCAAAACTTGATATTGTTTTAAAAGAGAGCAATTCTTTGAAAACAAAATTACTTTGATTTCAAAAAAATTAGATTTTATTTCAAAAGAAAATATTTTTTTGAAAAATGATTTTTCTTCTCATTCTTATCATACTCTATTGTTATACCTCTTAGTGAGAAGAATGCATGCTCCACTTCTTCTTCAATTATTGAAAATGATATTTGTATTTTGAAAAAGAGTGTAAATTGTTTGGGCTCCACTTTGAGCCAATGTGCTATGGATCACAAGAGATTGGAATCTATGTTTCGAAAGAAACATACGCCACATATGCATGCACACCCTTCACGGCATACACATGCTTCTCATGTTCACGCACATGACACCATGAATGCTAATGTGTACACTTATACACATTGTGAACGTACGAGCCACCTTGCAATGTTTTCCTATAATAGATTAAATATTTCTAATTTTGCAAGTAAATATGTTTGGGTTAAGAAATGTGCTAACCCCATGGACCTAAAAAAGTGTGGGTACCAAAACCATTCCTATTTCATTTGATGTAGGTGTGGGCTCTCATAAGACGTGAGAGTATTAGTGCCTTGTGAAATTACACCTAGAGGGGGATGAATAGGTGTATAGCTAATCAAATAAAAATTCAATACAACATAATACGAGATAATGCAACTGATCACTCAAAACAAGACTTGAAGCCGAATTCTCTGTGAAGGGCTCTGAATTTCACCTCAAGATTCCTCTAGATAAGAGTTGAGGTGCTCAATTGCTATCTTGTTGAGATGAGTATTGATCGACAAGAATGAATGAATGATAAACAAATAAATAAAGACAATAAAGCAATCGCAAACAAAATGATTTGTTTCGAGGTTCGAGCCATCGCTCTACGTCCCTGCCTTCACCACCGTGAAGGAGTTCACTATCCACTATTGGATCCTCCATAAAAGGACCTTATAATAAGGAATTACAACCACTCAGAGTACACAACTCCCCAACTCAATCCTCTACACCAGAGGTAGCACAAAACCAATTGAGATAACAAGCTCTGAGTAATCAAGAGATCACAAACACTCTCTTTGCAACTCTCTTACAAAACCCTATAGAGTAAAATTTAAACTTAAAGCTCAAGGATGTAAGTGAGGTTAGAAATAAAAAAGAGACATTTTAAGATTAGAAAAACTCAATTAAAAAGCTTTGAAAATAACGGCACAAAATAAAACTTGAAAATTTTTCTCTTAGAAAGCAAAACTAAATTTTCAATGGAATTTGTTGTTTGTGAATTATCCAACCCCAATGACCCTTCATATAGGTTTTAGAAAACAAATTTAGAATAGTTTTACCAGGTTTAAAAGGAAGAAATTGACCCTTAAAATTTAACTTAACACATTTTAAAAAACATGTTAAAAAATAGTTTTCAAAATCTACCCGTTGCTGCCAATCTATCAGAGTATCGGTCAACCAGCCGGTAGACCGGCCATTCAAAAAAATATGACCGTTGTCTTTCGGTCGACCGTGTTTAACTAAAACCAAGTGATTTACAATCGGTCAACCGCCTGGTCAACCGCAATAGGGGACCGTTCGGTCGACCGAGAATGTGCACAACGTGCATACCCCAATTGCCAGAGGATCAGTCAACCATGCGGTCGACCGTTCTGGCCTATAATAGGCCCGGTCGACCAACCTAGGCCAAAAAACTAGGTCAAGGTATTTTTGAAGGTACAGAAAATTTTTAAATAATTTTTTTTGGATTTTGAAAGATAGAAAACATGCATAGCCATGAGATATAAGTTATAAACATAGAAATTTTTAGAAAAATATGGAACAAGTATCAAAATCAAACATGTCAAAAATCATACTTTTGAAAATGTGCATTTTTGTGTGTGTATATCTTTGAGCCTCAAATCTAAATTCCACTCTTTAACAAACTAGTTTCTTATAAGGTTCTAATCGACTACAAGAATTTTCAAGCGGGCTTCTCTAATAATGATGTTTGAGCGATATTAAGAGCTTTGAGCTATGATCCCGTTCTTGAGTACCCTTGAGCCATCAACACCTTCTTTTAGAGGAAGAAACCTGTTACATCTTTTTGAACCCTGAAATATACTCTTGAACTTGATTAGTAGCAAATAACTTTATATGATTTGTTATCATCAAAACACAAAATCGAGATTGTAACCTTTGGGCCAACAATCTCCCCTTTTTGATGATCACAAAACATATGAGCTATTTAAAAGAAAATTTTAGGAAAGAGCTTTGTAAAAGCTCCCCCTCAAGTTATGCTAGCTATCAAGTACAAGAATTAACAAGTTATATGATAAAGGCATAGTATAAGAGCATGATCAATACCAATAAATATCAATAAAAACTCATAAATACTTCTCCCTCTTTTTGTCATGCATCAAAAAGGGTAAGCATAAACAACCAAAAATTAATACATATGTAGATTTTATCAGAAGGAAAACTCATGAATCAACAATACAAACATTTAGTTCCCCACAAATGAAAAAAATCTGTTAAAATCAAATGACTTAGTAAAAATATCTGCTAGTTGAAAATCATTTGAAATATAATCAATTTCAATATCATCTTTCTTATAGTGATCTCTAAGAAAGTGATATCGAATTTCTATGTGCTTTATCTTACTATGTTGATTTGTATTTTTAGTCATATGAATAGTACTGGTATTATCACAAAATATCTTAATATGATTATAATGCAAATCATTTATATGTATGAAAATAGAAATATCACTTGAGATTTGATGCATACATATATAAAAAACTACTATGAGTATACAAAAATAAAATTCCATGAAGATCATGTGTATAACTCATAACTATCACCCTTTCATACATATGATAAAAGATAGTCATTGAGGTATAAAAGGCATGGTCGTCCAACCATCCGCCCTTCGAAGGTAGGGGTTTTCAAAAATAAGATTTTGAAAATAATTTTAGCATAGTTTGAAAAATCACTATCAAGTGAAGAATAAATAACAAGTTTAAAGTACCTTTGAAAAAACTAGTTAAATATTCTTCAAATATGAAACTAAATCATATATATCTCATGAAACATGTGTATTACACAAAAATTTACATTCAAGATTTATAAAATTCAAGTAAAGCTCATGAAAATAAAATCATGAGTAAACAAAACAATGTGAGTGCGCAAGAATCATTTGCGCAAGAATCATGTAAATGACATATTCATGAAGATAATCAATAAAGCTTAAAATAAAAACTCATATGAAAATTCTTTTTCATAAACATAATATATCATATAGTTTTGCAAGAATCATCAAAACTAAGATATACAATGTATAATCCAACAAATAATTGAGTACATAAAAGGAATGGAGCATGTAAAATATGTATCTTAAAAATTGTACATATATAACACAATTTTTAATAAAATATGCATATGAACATAATATAAACATTTAAAGAAGTAGGCATCTAAATTCATTTTAAAAAAAAATTTCAAAAATACATGCAGAGCTAACAACTAATTAACTCAACATTAAGCACAAAAACAATATATGATTGAGTTTAGGTTACTACACTAGCTTATATACATTTAAAAAAATTCAAAAGAGGAGGATGAAATGGTTACCCAAACCTATGTAGCCAATCCATTTCTCCAAAACGAGGTGGTCCTCCCATCATGCTTCCTTGATAGTGATGCATTAATTTGGTGTGTCCTTCAAGCTCCATATGCATCCACCACTAAATCACCAAACCTCTCATGTCTTGTGAGAACCCACACCTACATCAAATACAAGTGGTAAGAATTTTGGTACCCATATCTTTTTGGGTCCATTGGGGTTAGTAACAATTGGAACCCAAACATTTTTATTAGCAAAATTTAAATGATTTATCCTATCAAAACAAAATTTTGCAAGATGGTCTTTGCAGCCACAATGTGTATATTTGTATACTCTAGTATACATGTGAGTGGGGTGAGCATGGTGTGCATGTGTATGCCAGGGGGTATGTGCATGTGTATGTGAAATTTGTTTCTTGCGAAACATGAATCCAACCTATTATGGTTAAATGCACATTGACTCAAAATGGAGCCCAAACAATCAATTTTCTTCTTTACAATACAAATATCATTATTAATTTTGGAAGAAGAGACATGAGCATGAGAATCAACAATATTTTTCTTTTTAAAAATATTTTCTTTTTCTTTTAAAACAATTTTCTTCAAGGAGTTATTTTGTTCCGAACAATCTCTTTTTCTTTTTTAACCGAAATAATTTTATTTTTTAATGAATTATTTCCTTCACAAATTTCATTTAATTTTGAAGACAAGGAAATATTCTCCTTTTTCAAAAATTTATTTTCTTTTGAAACACATTCAAATTTATTTTAAAAGAATCATTTTCTTTTAACAAAGAAGTGTTTTTCTTATTCAACTTATCATTTTCAATTTTAATAAATCATATTTTTCAAGAAATTTTTGACAAAAAGATGCAAGCTCATCATAAGGCATGTCAATATCTTCTTATAGCTCGGATTCAAAATTTACCTTAAGGGGGTCATCCCCTTGGACCATGTAGCACATGCTGGAAGCATCACTTTCATCATCCGAGTCACTCCCCATATAGTATTACTTTTGTTCACCAAGAGAGACAAGTGTGTTTCATACTACAAAAGCTGAATCAAAGTTAAAAATCTTAGATAAATATTCATCATTTAGGGTTAATTTTAAAGCATTGATGGCTTTTGTGTTAGCCTCAAGATGTTTGTCGTTAATAAAATATGAATCCTTAATAATGACAAAATAGACATGAATTTCTAAGGCCTTAAAATACATAGACATCTTAACTTTCCAATTTTGAAAGTCAAGAATGTCAAACATAGGAGGTGTCATGATATTCATGAGTGTGTGTACAAATATTGTGATTAGCTAAAAATAAGATCTTTAACTCAAGGTTGTTAGACCCAAATCAAGAGCACCAAGCTCTTATACCAATTGAAATTACACCTAGAGGGGGGTGAATTGGTGTATAGCTAATCAAATAAAAATTCAATACAATATAATAGGAGATGATGCAACTGATCACTCAAAATAAGACTTGAAGCCGAATTCCCCGTGAAGGGCTCTAAAATTCTCCTCGTGATTCCTCTAGATAAGAGTTGAGGTGCTCAATTGCTATCTTATTGAGATGAGTATTGATCGACAAGAATGAATAAATGATAAACAAATAAAAAAGACAATAAAGCAATCGCAAATAAAAGGATTTGTTTCGAGGTTCGAGCCACCACTCTACGTCCCTGCCTTCACCACCGTGAAGGATCTCACTATCCACTATTGGATCCTCCACAAAGGGACCTTACAATAAGGAATTACAACCACTCAGAATACACAACTCCTCAACTCAATCCTCTACACCAAAGGCAGCATAAAGCCAATTGAGATAACAAGCTCTGGATGATCAAGAGACCACAAACACTTACTTGGCAACTCTCTTACAGAATCCTGTAGAGTAAAATTTAAACTTGAAGCTCAAGGATGTAAGTGATATTGGAAATCAGAAAAGAGAGATTTTAATACCATAAAAACTCAGTTAATAAGCTTTGAAAATAAGAGCACAAAATAAAACTTGAAACTTTTTCTCTTTAAAATCAAAACTAAATTTTCAATAGAATTTGTTGTTGTCAATTATTCAATCCCAATGACCTTTTTTATAGGTTTTAGTAAAACAAATTTAGAATAGTTTTACCAGGTTTAAAGGGAAGGAATTGACCCTTATAATTCAACTTAACACATTTTAAAAAATAGCTTTCAAAATCTGCCCGTTGTTGCCAATCTGGCAGAGTATCGGTCGACCGACCGGTCGACTGGCCATTAAAAAAATATGATCGTTGGCTCTCAGTCGACCGCGTTTAACCGAGACCAAATGACTTACAGTCAGTCGATTGCCCGGTCAACCACAATAGGGGACCGATCGACCGATCGATCGACCGGGAATGTGCACAACGTGCATACCCCGATTGTCAGAGGATCGGTCGACGTGCGGTCGACCGTTCTGACCTGTAATAGGCACGATCGACCGCCCGATCGACCGACCTAGGCCAAAAAACTAGGTCAAGGTATTATTGAAGATACAGAAAATTTTCAAATAATTTTTGTTTAGATTTTGGAAGATAGAAAACATGCATAACCATGAGATACAAGTTCTAAACATAGATAGAAATTTTTAGAAAAATATGGAACAAGTATCAAAACCAAACATGTCAAAACCATACTTTTGAATGCATTTTTGTGTGTGTATATCATTGAGTCTCAAATCCATATTCTACTCTTTAACAAACTAGTTTCTTACAATCAACTACAAGAATCTTCAAGCGGGCTTCTCTGATAGTGACGTTTGAGAGATATTAAGAGTTTTGAGCTATGATCCCGTTCTTGAGCACCCTTGAGCCATTAACACCTTCCTTTAGAGAAAGAAACCTGTTAGATCCTTTTGAACCTTGAAATATACTCTTGAACTTGATTAGTACCAAATAACTTCATATACTTTGTTATCATCAAAACACAAAATCAGGGATTGTAACCTTTGGGCCAACACCTTGATGGTGGATGTGATTGAGCAAAATGGACACAACTTTAGATGCATCACTATCAAGGAGGTTTTGTGAGAGGAGCACCATGGTTTGAAGAAATAGAGAATAGTTCATATGATTTAATAGCTATCTTTAACTCTTTGTTTTGTTTACGTGCTCTTTAATGAATTTTAGCATGTTTTGGTTTTCATATTCATTATGGTTAAATGCAAATAATTATTAGACTTGTGATATACATATATAGTATTGAGATACACCCATGTTTATATGGATCATATCTTTGTGTTCTCAATTATTATTTAGTTATTGTATATATCCAAGTTATAATAGCACTTGCATTTACACTAATAATTCACAACAATGTTTTATGTTTTGTGCGCTTCATGTTTTGATTACATGTTTAGATATAACTTTCATTAAAACTTGTGTTTATACCTATACAATTAGTGAGTTACACTTGATTTTATGTTTGAGTGCTTTATTACTCATGTGTACTCATTAGATTTATTAATATAACCTAGTTTTGATGATTCTTACATTTATACTTATATTCCCTATTTTGTGCATGTTTTTGTGTTTAGCGTCATATATATGTAAATTTTATCTAAACTATATGATATACATGTTCTATCCTTTAGTCACTTACTTTTTATGTCATATACTCTTTTGTGGACTCATTTTATATTTGGGATAAATATGTATGCTTTAGTTTTAACAAAACATACATATACCTTGAAGTTTAGTTTTGATGATTTCTTGTTTATGAAAAAGGAATTTTTTTTTTTTTAGCTTCATTGCCTAACTCCATGATTATGTTCACTACATGATTTTTTTGCACTCTATAATTTTTTTTTACTCATGATTTTAGTTTCACCAGTTCATATGTGATTATAGACTTTGAGTGTCAATTATTATGTATTTAGCATGTTTTCATGGGATACATATTGTTTTATTTCTTGCTTGAAGGATTTCATACTAGTTTTTAAAATTTTCTTAAAATTAATTTCGTATTCTTCAATTGGTAGAGTTTTCAATTATGTTAAAATATTTTCAAATCATATTTTTAAAAACCCCTACCTTTAAAGGGCGGTTGGTTGGGCGACCGTGCCTTGTATGCCTTATTGAACATCTTTTTAACATGTGCATGATAAGGGTGGATGTTATGAGTTATACATAATTTCAATGATATTTCATTTTTGTATACTCATGTTTTCTATATATGTATGCAACATAATCAATTGGTATTAAATTGATCATACATACATATAGATGTTTTCTTGTGCTATAAAATATGTATGGATGTACAAATTTTTAAAGCACAAATTATTTTATGGTAAGCTTGATTTAATTCTAAATGTTAATAGGTATTTCACAAGCTTATGCATGTGTTTTGTAAATATTTCAAAATAAAAAAACGAAAAAAATTTAACTTAAAAGATTTCATGTTGATAATAATTATGTTTACATACAAGTAATATCAACGTTTGTTTTGTCAACTGCTATTTGATTTTAATTAGTATCAAAATTTATTTTGTTGACTTCAAGAAATTTCAAAATATGTTTTAAATGGTATCAAAAATTTATTTTAATTGATTTTCAAAATTGTTTAATATGTATTACCTATATGCAACGGGAGCTTAACATCTCCTCTATATATAAATTCATGTTGAGTATATTTTACATATTGGGCGTGTTTGATTGCAAGGAAGTAGGCGAAAGTAAGAAAATGGGAAGTATAACTGCTCACTTCCCTATCTATCCAAGCACCGAAAAAGAAAAATAAGAAAACCCCTTTGTCTTTTCTCTTTTACATTTTCACAATCACTTCCTCACTTTCAGGGTGTTACAGCTAATTTTGTGGTCATGTAAATCTCATTTGTAATAAGTTGTAACTTAAAACAGTTAATTTTGTGATCATGTAAATCTCACTTGCATTCTAATTACAATCTAAATTTTATTTTTAATTAATTTTTATTTTAATATTATTTTACGGTCAACTTTGTGATCAACTTTTTCACTTTCACTTTCACATTACCATCCAAACACCGAAAAGACATAACATTTTTCAAATCATACTTCCCAACAATATTCAAATACCAGAAAACTCACTAACCAATTCCCAAGTTCCAAAGGAAACTATTACTACTTCCTCTTTTCCTTACTTTCTCACTTCCACCCCTAATCAAACAGCCCCAATAGCTTGACCTCTCTTCTTTATGTGATACATGTGTGTAGCGAGAGCTGATCGGGTGGAACCAAGCACTTGAAAATGTGTGTTTATGAAAGCAATGAAATTATGTGTATGTTAATATTCCCTTGATACTTCCTTACAACATTGGCTTAACGGGTCGAATCCATAAGGATGGAAGGTGATAGAATTAACGGCCTGTTCACGTATTATGTTAACAAGTTCTTCTTTGTTAAAGAATAAGAAAAAGAAAAAGAAAAGAAATCCAGAACTGATAGGTGGAGAAGGTGACGAAAACGGTGATGAGAAAACAAATAAGAAGTAGTTGTGAATCGGTGGAAGAAAACAAGAAAATAGAAATAAGATAAAAGAAAATAAAATAAGAAGAGGTTTTGAAAAATGATTTTAAAAACAAAATAAAAGAAAAGAAGAAGTCAAAGAAATAGCAGATGAAAACAACATGAAATAAAAATGGTATTTTATGTTGAAGAAAAGGTTTGAAAACAAAATAAAAGGAGAAGAAGATTCATGGCAACTAACTACTAAATGCTCCACTAATCATGCTAACATCTTAGTGATAGTTGCCTCACATGGATCCTTCACCATCACTAATCCTTGCCTTCAAGAAGCAATACAAAGCATGACACATAAGATGGTTTCTCACATACAAAACTTGTATCAAGAACAAGCTAATACAAATCATAGATCTTCAAAACCATTAGAAGTAAGCATGAAATAAAAGAGAATCAGCTTGGTTAGCAAGTTAGATGTTAGAATCCATCATCATGAGCCATCAATAGCTCTTGCAAGAGCAAGGCCTTATAGATGCTATTAGATTCATATAGATTATCAAGAAGAGGTTAGATGATTAGTGGTTAGTAATTAGATTGCCATAAAATGAAAGTTAGCTAGTCATGTTAGATGCTAGAGAAGAAACCATTGAAGAAAGGAGAAAGGTTACATAGATTGTCACTATCTCTTACATCAATCTCTCTCTCTTTCTCTCTCTGAATCTCTCTGCCCTAATGCATGAATCTAAAAGGAAATAAAAATACAAAAGAAATAAGAAGAACACCTACATTACACTACACTAAAAGAGAGAAAACCTAGCCTACTCGCTGATCTGCTTCCGTCTTAGGTCTCTGCAAGGCTTTATATAGGCAAAAGGAGCTTCTAAAAGATGAGACGAGGCCACGCGTCGAAAATCAACGCGTGGCTCGCCAAGATGGCCGCTGAAACGCGGCCATACCTGGGACTTAGGTCCTTGGTTTTGGCGAGCGGTTTCGTCTCGCTTCGGGGACTTTTCAGATATTCTTGGATTTGGGTATTTGTGTCCGGGTTTTCGTCAGACACGCGCCAACGTCTAGATTCAATGTAACTTCTAGAAGCTCTCTAACTTGGCCTCCAAGAAATCCGGATTTAATTACTCAGAAATGGGTTTAATTAAGCTCTTATTACTCTTTTGCACTTCTAGTCTTGATTATCTGCAAAAGAGATCATAACATGGTTTAGAAATGATATTTTATTCATAAATAGGTAGGAAAATGCGATATAAAAGTACAATATCGTAAACTAATCAGGAGCTTAACATCTCCATCTATACATTATATATTATGCTTATGTGGGTTAGGGTCTAGTCATCCCTTCTCCATTTAATGCATGTATGCAGGGGGAGTTCACCTAACAGTCTCTTCTCTTTATGAATTTATATCGCATATATATTTATCTTGTTTGTTTTTCTTTACCCCTTTGTTGATGAATTGACAAAAAGAGGAGAAGAATTTACAGTTTATATATGCATGTTTAATATTTTTTCTTTATGCATATATATTTGTGTTTAGTTTATGTGCTTCATTGAATATCTATTTGTTTATTTGTTATGCATAAGTTAAGAGGAAGCTTCTATGAAGCTTATTTTTAACTCCATGCATATATAACTCCATGAGTTTTGTCATCATCAAAAAGGGAGAGATTGTTGGCCCAAAGGCCCATCACTTTAGTTTTGATGATGATTAACTCATATAGTTATAGTACTAATGATCTTATGTCTATTTAAGTTTCAGATTTTTCCCAAGGTCTTAGTTGGTGTTTAGCTTCAATAAAAAATTCGAAGTCAAGTTTTAAAGCTATACATGTTGATTCAAGAGCTCAAGCTTCAAGCTCGCATCAAGCACTCAAAGAGGAGTCTAACTCATAGATCAAGATTTGGACCAAGTCAAGATGGAGGAGAAGATTTTCAAGAGAAGATTTTCAAGACTTGAGTCAAGTGTTTGTAAGTTTTAAGATTTTGTTTTTAGATAAAATGTAAAAGATAGATTAGTTGTGGATTGCTCAAGCTCATTTACATGCACACAAAATATTTCAAAACATTTCATGTTATATAGTTTTAGTTTTTTGAAAATACATGTTTTAGTTTTGGTCTTCAAAGATATATATCTTTATGTTTCATGATTAGATTTCATCAAAATAAGTTTACATAGTTTATACGTGTATTGAATTTTATCCATACACATTGATGCTTCATATTGTTTAGAAAAACTTTTTTGATGTTTCTAGTTCATGATTTTAAGTTTTGTATTTATCAAAACTTATTTTAGAGCTTATTGTCAAAAACAAGTATTATCTTATATGTGTATTAGATCATATCCATACACACTATACTTCAAAAGTGTTTAAATATCTTATTTTTGTATTTGAACAAGTTTTGGAAAAATCATTTTTCATTTTGAAGTTGATTTTTGAAAAATATGGTTTTGGTTTTAAGCTTTAATTTCTATATCGTAAAAATAGTTCAAATTGTTTGTAATATGTGTTGATTTTTGATCACACATATTTGCACGTCAATGTGCTTCAATGAACTTATTTTTGTGAATTTTTATGGGTTTTAAATAAAATTTTAGGGTTTTACAAGTCCATGTTTCATATCCTTTAAACCCTAATTTTTGGCTTCAGGCGGTCGACCGTGCGGTCGACCGATGTGCACAAAACGTATGCAAGCCCTTTGGCTTTATGGCTAGTCGACCGATCCAGAGAGGCTGCTTTCTATATCTGGCCCCGGTCGACCGTCCGGTCGACCAACCAGAGAGATCAGCTCTCTGGTTTTAGCCTCGGTCGACCGTCTGGTCAACCGATGGGCATTGGGCCTGAGTGCGGTCGATTGGGCAGTCGACCGACAGCCCCAACGGTCAGAAATCTGACCATTGGCCAATCGACTGACAGGTCATTTTTGACATGTTCTGGACCCCAACGACTATATTCTGGGTCCATATAAATTGGGGTCCTTGAGGCCAGTTTTAGACAAAATTTTTGAGAGCCAAAATTTTCATCTTCTACAGAGTTTTTAATAAGTTTTAAAAAAAAGTTTTAGAGCTTTAATCTCTCTATCTTTATTTGTTTCAAAGTTTTGGAAAATAAAAAAAACAGGTTTTGGGATTCTAGTTCTTGTCCAAAATTTCTATATCATTTTTAGAGTTTTTCCCAAGTGTTTTCTTTGTGTTTCTTTTTCAAACACTTTGTTTTACTCACATACTTGAGCTATTCACTTCAAATCTATCCTCTAGGATCTTGTATTGTGAGAAGAGTTGTTTGTGATCTTTCAAGATCACCAAGAGATTATTTGTGATCTTAGTGATTACCGAGTTGTATTTTTCTCTTTGCTTTGTGCTACGCTTTATGCCTTCCTCTTGTGTCGGGGAGAAATAGAGGTGTAGTTGTGTACTCCTGATTTGTAATTATAATTCTTCTGTTGAGGTACTTTGTAGAAGGTCCTGTGTGGATATAGTGAAAATTCTTATGTGTGAAGGCGGAGACGTAGAGCAGTGGCTCGTACCCCAAAACATATCCCGGTGTTTGCGTTTGGATCTCTCTCTCTCTCTCTCTCTCTTTGTATCTTGCTTCATTATTTCTTGCTCATATACATATACATGCTTGATATAGTTTGTATGCTCACACTTGTATTGAACCAAGAGAGCTATTAAAGCACCTCAACTCATAATTCAGAAGAATCGTAAGGAGTAGTTTCAGAACCCTTCACGGGAAATTCAGACTCACTCTTGTTTATACATAGTCTGTGTTGGCAATTAGTTTTTTAATTCTGCATTATTTATCTTCGATTAGCACAATACCTACTCACCCTCCTCTAGGTGTACTTTCAATTATTACAAACATTCCTCATACAAAATATCGTACATCCCACCAATACAATACAAGTCTATGGATACACTGGTACAAATACGAAATCACTGATACAATGATTATACGATTTACATGAATACGTATCAACCCGACGAAGCGGGAAAACTCAGAAAGAAAGAGAGAATACTCACCTAATACGAATCACCATGAAATCCCCGATCTCTGAAACTCCAAGTAACTAACGCGTGAACTCGTTCAATTATTATAAAAATATAATATATATATATATATATTTAGAGAGAGTTAGCATGGAAAGAAAGAAAGAAAGAAAAAGAGAGGGGGATGACCCTCGCGTCCAAGCAAGCCCGGAGGCTGAGCCCTGCGTCTGGTTGGGGCTGAGCCCTGCGTTGGCCTAGAGAGAAGGCATGAGAGAGATAGAAGAGAAATAGACAGAGAGAGACAGTGAAAGATAGAGTGGAAGAAAGAGAGAATATTGAGAAGAGAGAGCGTGTGAGAGAGAAGAAAAATAGAGAGTTAAAGAGCAGGAAAGAGAGAAGTAGAGAGTGGGAGATAGGGACCGAGTGAGAGAGGGAGATGAGAGAGAGAACAGAGAAAGGAGGAAAAGAAAGAAAGAAGAAAGAAAACAAGGAATGAAGAAAGAAAGAAAGGAAAGGAAAGGAAAAAAGAAAGAAGAGGGAAGGGGGTGTTTGGCCGGCCATGGGCGGCCGACAGTCTGGCCGGCGGCTGGGCCCAAGGAAGAGGAGGAGGGTGCAAGTGGGGGTGTAAGTGTAGTGTAATTAGTGAAAATAGAGTTCACCAGAATTGGGATTCGGAAGGCAAGGAGTGGCTAGAATGATAGAGTTTGTCAGAGGGGAGAGTTTGGTGAGGTTGGTGGTGGACGCGGTGGTGTAGATGGTGGTGGAGAGGGTGGAGAAGATGATGGTTTCATGGGTGTTTTTAGTAAAGAGAAGTAGTAGTAGGTGGTGGTGGGTTTTTGGAGTAGGAAGTGAAAGAGAGGAGTTTAAGGGAGGTTTTGGTTGTTGTTGCCGGCCAAGGAGCTGGTCAAGGAGAGGGGCACAGGTTGGCAGCGGTTGGAAGGAGGAAGAAGAAGAAAAGTTAGAAATGAAAGAGGTAGAGGGAGAGAGAAAAAAAGGGGTATATATATAAGTAGGAGTGTGATAAAATGAGATCCGCATCTCATTAAGGAGATCCGCGTCTTAACAAAACCAGACCCACGTCTGGCCTTAATGAGCCCAGACACAGAGGTCAACTCCACGTCGGAGTGAGAACGTAGAGCCGCGTTTGCAGAGGAGAGAGAGAAAAGTTGATGGGAGTGATGTGATTAATTAGATGAGAATTAAATGTGAGAGAGAGAAGAGGATGTGATCACCACATCTCTCATAGGTGAGACCCGCGTTCACTGGGTTAAGCCCAGACGTGGGACTAAAGTCCGCATCTGGTACGAGTTGAATATTCGTCATAAATGAAGAGAGAGAAAGTGGTTGGGATATTTATTGTGCGGTGGAGAAATTTTGAAGGAAATTTAAAAGAAGGAAAATAAAAGGAAAAGAAGACGAAATTATGAGTGGGGAAGAAAATTCAGAAAATAGAAAAAAATAAAAAGAAAAATATCTGGATAAAATTCTGGAATATGGGAAAACACCGAAAACTCCGGAAAAAAGCCCGGAAAATGAAGTAACTTAGAATGATTTCTAAAAATTTTTAAAATAATAAATATTATATTAAGGCACATGGTGAAATTAAATTTCAGAAATTCAGTCCCATTTCAAATTAAAAAAACCTAGAATCTACCGGCGATACCGGTCGACACCAAATCTGGTCGAATTTCGATAAATTCAAATAAATCCCCAAAAACGTGTTTAGATAGAAAATATAATTATAAAAAATAATATGAAAGGTGTTTTTAGAAATTTAACCTCATTTATAAATTAAAAATTCGAGAATCGATCGGCAGCACTAGTCGATACTGGTTTTGAAAATTTTACAATTTAATTCAAAAAATTTCAGAAAATCATAAAAAATCTAAAATATTAGAAAATGATGTTTGAAACTGAAATCGGTCAAATCTGATCACTAGAAAGGTCAAATCGATCAGTACACTGGGATGGGTCCCTGGTTTAGACTCGGGCTGATTCTGAATCCAGATCCAAATACCAAGCTGTGATAAAAATAATCATAAAATAAAATTAAATACGAGGGAAATTCAAAGGAATACAATTACAAAATTAGAATACATATCTGAATATATATTCCGAGAATGGGGTGTTACATGATTCAAAAGCAAAACAAGCTACAAACGCGATGTTCGCGTTCAAGTGGCATCCGCGTCCAGAACTCTCCAACGCGACGGTCGCATCAAGATGACATTCGCGTCCAGAACTCTCCAACGGGATAGTCGCGTCAAGACGACATCTGTGTCCAGAACTCTCCAACGTGACCTTCGCGTTTTGACCACAATTACAACATGACATACGCGTTCAATTGAGAACCACGTTTCCTCTCCAACACAAAGAGTATGCCTTCACTTCTGCAATAATTCTACAGTACACAGGAAAAAGGGAATGATAATTCAATGGTTCAACAGTACACCAACAATCAAATCAGAGCTTAGGTGAGTTCTAGACTGCGTATCTAGATACTTACAACGATCATCCCTCGAGGCTTCAAGTAGTTCAACAGTACACTCACGAAGATTGAAATTCAAATAAGATCAAGCTTGGGATATTTCAAAAGATTGTTTGTCTAATTGCAAAGGGCAAATCAAGATGAAGTCTAAAGTATTTCAAAAATCTTTTCCAATCAACCATGGGTTTTGAAAACTTTGGAGGGAGTTCTTTAAGCTGTCTAAAAATCACTGAAGACAGACCAAACGCAGAGCTCAGACCAAACGCAAGGGTCGTGTTTCAACCCCAAATGCGGATGTCACACTCCAACAAACGCGACGCGAGGGTCATGTTATATACCAAAAGCGATGGTTGTGATTCAGATGCGAGCCTTAGTAGTATTGCATCTCAATTTCAACGCGAGCCTGCGAGCTCCGCGTTCCAACTCAAACGCAAGCCTGTGAGCATCGCGTTTCAACTTCAACACGAGCCTACGAGCTCTGCGTTCTAATCCAGAGACGACCTGCGAGCTCCGCTTCTAATGACAGAACGAGATCCGCGTCCAGCGCAAGACCTGCATTCTGTTGTAATTGATCTCCGTTAACTGGGTCAATTAACACTCACGTAAAGTGAGAGTCACTCCCCATTATGGATGATTTTTAGAGGACAATTCTACCCCTGAAACTCTTATAAATAGCTATGAGAGCTATGAGCAAAAGGGCAGCAGGTAGAGTGATTTAAAAAAAATGTTTAGAGAGAAATTCAGCTAACTTGCTCTTGAATTCAGCTATGGGGAGAGAGAGAGAGAGAGAGATATCCTTTTGAAAAGAAAAGACTCTAACACATGTTATGTTTAAGTAGATTTTCTTTTATCTCTTTGAGAGCAACTACAATGATCCAAGAGAAGCTTCCAGTTCAGCCGGTCAACAGAGAATAAGAATCACTCTTTACCACTACATCAAGAATCTAGCATTAAATAAATGAGAGAACTACTCAAAACTCTTTTCTCTTTTGTAATCGGATTAATCCGTTGTAATCTTTCATCCACTCAAAGAAATTATACTTCACATTTTTTTGACCAAACAGTGAGATTTGTAGTTTGTGGTCTTAGTAATCACCAAGTATTATATTCTTCAAATTTTTTTGTGCTACCCTCTTGTGAAGAGGAGTATTTGCTTGTGCATTAGCTTTGTGTCCACCTCTTGTGTAGAGATTTATTGGCTTTGTGCCCATCTCTTGTGTAGAGGATTTTTTTTGAGTTACTTTACGGAGATAGTGAAAATCCTTCATGCAGTAAAGGCGGGGACGTAGAGCGAGTGGCTAGTGTTGGCCCAAAGGCCAATCACTCTAGTTTTGATGATGATTAACTCATGTAGTTATAGTACTAATGATCTTGTGTTTATATAGTTACAGATTTACTATCAAGATCTTAGTAGGTGCTTACCTTCAACAAAGGAGTTTTGGAGCTAACATATATAGATTCAAGAGCTCGTGCGTTAAGATTGCATCTAGCACTCTGTTAGAGTCTAGCTCTTTGGATCGTGTTTGGATCGAGTCGCTTGAAAAAAGAGTTTTACAAGAAGACTTCGGTTTGTTTTTAGTTTAGTTGTGATTATATCTTGTGTAAAGATAGATAGTGTTGATATGCTCAAGTTCACACACACACACACACACACACACACACACACAAGTTCAATATGTTTGGTTTTCGGTTTAATCGGTTTTGGATCTTGAATAGACATACATATGATTTTCATTAATAGATAGAATTAAAATAAGTTTACATGATTTAATGTATATTAGATTTCATCTATATACATATATGTTTCATATATTTAGAAAAACATATTTTGATGATTCTATTCATGTGTTTAGAGTTTTGGAATTTACAAAACCTATTTTGGATTGTATGTCAAAAATATAGATATATATTTTGCATGTGTATTGGATTCTATCCATACACAATATGCTTCAAATGTGTTTCAATATCATGTTTTTGTATTTATGCAAGTTTTGGAGAAAACGGTTTTTCTTTTCAAAATTCAAGTTTTGAAAAATACGGTTTTTGTTTAAGGTCAAATATTTTATATCACAAAAATAGTTCAAATAGTTTGTAATATGTGTTGATTTTTGATCACACATATTTATTATTCAAATATTTAACAAGAACTTATTTTTGTGAAATTTATGAGAATTTATGAGATTAAATTGGAGGTAAAATGTCTAAGTTTCAAGTTCTGAATTATCTGCCAGAACCAGCTGGCGGTCGACCGGACGATCGACTGGACCAGTGGTCAGTCGACCGTCCGGTTGACCGGACCGGTCGACCGATGTGCACAAGGATGTGTACATGGCCAGCCTACAAGGCCGGTCGACCAGGCAGTCGACCGACTATAACCGCCAATGTCTCGGGTGGTGCCGGTCGATCGGGCAGTCGACCGACAGGCTTTGTGCCTTGTGGATGATCAACCGGGCGGTCGACCGACAGTGCCTAACGGTCAAAAATTTGACCGTTGGCCGGTCGACCGGAGGGTCATTTCTGACCTTCCAAGCTGCCAACGGCTCTATGTTTTGAGAGGCTATAAATAGCTATCTCTTAAGTTGTTTTCTACAAGTTTTTAGAGAGCAAATTTTCCCATCTATACAAGAGTTTAGCAGCAAGTTTTTGAAGAGTTTTTGTGCCAAAAAGATTTATTTTTATTTTGTTTTCAAGAGTTGGAAAAATCAAAGAAAAATAGAGTCTTTGGGAAATTATTTTTGGATCTTATTTCTTATCTCTTATATCTTGCATTACTTATATTGTTCATATCTCATACATGCTAGATATTATTTGTGTGCCCATACTTGTGTTGACCAAGATAGCTTCATATAGCACCTCAACTCTTATTTAGAGGAATCAAGAGGAGATAGTCCAGAGCCCTTCACCGAGAATTCAGCTACACTCTTTGGTTACACATAGTGTGTTGCAATTGAGTTTTTAATTCCGCATCATTTGTCATTAGATTAACTAGTACACCTATTCATCCCCCAGGTGTATTTTCAGCTAGAACCACAAAACATATTCTTGTGTTTGCGTTTGCTTTCTCTCAACTCAATCTAATTGTTTATATCTTGCATCTCTCTTATTGCTTAATTCATATATTCTTGGTATTGTGCCTACACTTATTTTGATCCAAGAGAGCTATTGAAGAACCCCAACTCTTTAGAAGAGGAATCTTGAGGAGAAGTTCTAGAGCCCTTCACCAGGAGTTCAAACTTCACTTTTGAAATCTATATTTGTGTTAGTTTTTATTATCCATTGTTTTTAGTTTCCGCATTTGATTAGCACTTCAGCTATTCACCCCCTCTAGGTGTACTTTTAGGATGTCATGATGAAAGAGATGAATTCTCCACACAAGAACGACACTTGATAACTATCAGAGTTGCCCAAGGAAAAGAAGACGATCAATTATAAGTAGATATTTGCAAAGAAACAAGGATCTCTCGATGATGATATTGTACGCTACAAAGTCAGACTGGTAGCTAAAGGCTACACGCAGCGAGAAGACACTGACTATAATGATGTATTCTCACCTGTTGTGAATCACTCATCTATTCAAATTTTGTTGACACTAGTGGCACAGTATGAGTTGGAGTTTGATCAGCTCGACGTGAAGACCGCCTTTCTCCATGGTGATCTTAAAGAGGAGATCTACATGTCTCAACCTACAGGGTTCAAATCATAGGAAAAGGAGAATATGGTATGTAAGTTGAAGAAATTGCTTTATGCATTAAAGCAGGCCCGGTCCAGATGCGGTTCATCCCGTGCTACTGCACAGGGCCCCAAGTTTAGGGGGCCCCTTGTCCAAGTCAACAGCTCGACCCAATAGTAAAACAGAAAAAAAAAAAATTCAGAGCAAATTATAGGGTGTTAAAAAAACTGAAAACCAAAACCCTGCGTCTCTTCGTCTTCACAGCGCAGCCTTCACTTTTCGTCTTTTCAGCTTCGCCGACTACCAACCAGAATCAATCATGAATCATGCAAATCCTCAGTCCCCACCTCTCTTTCTTTATTGCCTCTCTCTCTTAAGTCCCAGACTCTCAAGTCTTCTCTCCAATTTTGAATCTGGCCTTTCTTCTTCATTACACACCTCTCTCTCTCTCTCTCTCTCTCTCTCTCTCTCTCTCTCTCTCTCTCAAGTCTCAACTCTCAGGCCTCAATCTGCACCTCTTTGTTTTTCCTTAGAGAATCGAAGTATAAAACAAAAGAGAAGATCAACAAGGTAGCAACCGCTTTAGGTCTTTTAATTTTGATGTAATTATGTAATCCTTGACAATTTCTTTCTATTTGATTGTTAAATTTGATTTTAGTTTTTGTTTTTTTCCATTATCCTGTACCAGATTATCACTGTCTCTCTACCATAAAACTGAACTGTCATCCTCTCTTCAGATCACAATTCGCGTCAAAACTAGTAACTACATCGCACTCAAGATCTCAGATTCTTAGAAGTCAGGATCTGAACACGTTAAGCTTTTTTTGAGGTAAAATACAAGATGATTCTTATTAAATTGGTGTTGTTTTGGTTCTCTCAGGCCTCAGCACACGAAAATTTGAATTAATTGTTGCATTCAAGTTTATTTGGCCTGTTAGAATTGAAGAGTTGATACTCGAATTTACAATGCCTAAGACATGTTTGATAAAATGCCAATATGTGATTGTGATGGCTCTTCAAAATAACATGTTTCATGTTTGTAACTTGGTATCTAATATCATAGACTATTATCCTTACTTGGCTCTGCAATAATCAGTTTACTTTATGGGTATGACTCGACCCAACCTGATTTCATCCTGTACAAACCAGATCTTTCTAAGAATGTGGCTAGGCAATCAAGCCCGCCCCATTATTAAATCGATAGGCTTCCGATTGATAGATTAATACGATGAGATATATAATATATTGGTCTCAGTGTGATCCCATGTTGCATAAATTTATAATCTTGTGTGTGCATTATTTTTTTACTAGATCTTTCTTCTTTAGACTGACAGTTAACACAAAGATCCCCTGAAGATTCAGATGATTCATAGTCCATCTTAGTACTGAAAAGAGCTAGCCAAATTTGTTCAGATTTACATTATTTTTCTGCATTAATTTGTTTAAATTTCTTTACATGATGGCTTTTCAAAATAATGTATTTGGCATGTTAGAATGCCCAAGACATGTTTGATAGAATTTTAACCACAATTTTAGGTGTTGGTACCATGATCACAGTTTTTTATGAGGACTGTGATTAAGTCGCAGTGTTTTTATGAGAACTGCTGCCATGTTCGCAGTCTTTTCTAAGGACTGCAACCAAGGTCGCAGTCTTTTTCTGAGGACTGTTACTATGATCGCAGTCCTAATTACACTGAAAATATATAATTTTAGCATCTCACATGCATAGTTTAATGATTATTTTTTTATATTTTAATATTATAGAACTTGAAAATCACCTAGAGGGGGGTGAATAGGTGATTATGCTAATCAATCCACAATTAAAAATTATGATGCAACAATCAACCCAAAACAAGACTAGAAGCCGAATACCCCGTGAATGGCTCTAAACTCCTTCCTCGTGATTCCTCTTGATAAGAGTTTGAGGTGCACAATGCAATCTTGTTGTATAAGTATTTGATTGACAAAATGAATATGCAACAAGTGAATAAAGCAATGAGTGAAAATAGACCAAGTAATCGAAGTAAGTAATTCAAGCAAATAATTGAAGCAAGAATATAGTGCAAGAGATAAGAGCAAGTAAACCAAACGCAAACACCAAGAATTTTTCCGAGGTTCGAGCACCCAGCTCTACGTCCCCGCCTTCACCCAGAAGGATTTCTAACTACTAACTTCACAAATAGTTACAACTACACCGGAGTACCCAACTCCACAATTTCAAGTACAAGTTCTCTCTTGGTGATCAAAAGATCACAAACTTTCTTTTGCAAAAACCTCTTCCCTTACAAGAACCCTGTAGAATAATGGTTAGAATTTGAAGCTCAAATATTGTAAATGGAAAAAGGAAATGAACTTGAGAGAGTTTAGAAAATAAAACTTGAGGGATTCTTCAGCACAAAAACCAAGGACCAAACTCTTTTGAATGCCTTTGAAAACTTTTGAAACTTTTTGTAAATCTTGTTATCTTAAAAACCTCTCCCTAATCACCCCTATTTATAGGAGAGGGATAGGGATTAAAGAGTAAACCCACATAATGGTAATTAGGAAGTATTTGACCAAGAAAATACCATTTAAACACATTTAGAGAAGAAAAAGACAAATTTAAAACGTGTTTAAAAAACTAGCCGTTATGGCTGAAACGGCTCTCTCGGTCGACCGGTCGGTCGACCGGAGTTCAAATAAAGTGACCGTTGCAGGCTCTCGGTCGACCGCCCGTTCGGCCGAAACAAACAGAGAGTGACACCATTTCAGTCAGCTAGCCGCTAGGTCAACCGAAGGGCTTCGGTCGTCCGCCCGGTCGACCGGGAAACGTGCACACAAATATACACCAAAACTGCCAAAAATCCAGTCGACTGGGTCGGTCGGCTGATCTGACCTGACTAGTGTCGGTCGATCGGTCGATCGACCGGCTCAGGCCAAAAGTCAAAACTGAGCAAGAATTTTGAAGGGGATTTGGAATCTAACAAGATAGTTTTGATTTGAAACATGTATAATACCCAAAATTGAGTTTGTAATCAAAAGGCTTTAAGTTAAAATAATTTTTATATATATATAGGGAATATTTTTGGAAATGATATGTGCGGAAAAACGTGTGTGATAGAGCTTCAAACCTATTCATTATTCTTTAACAAAACTATTAATACTAAAAACAAATCTAATGAATTCTCTTGAGCAATCTTGAAATCTTGAGCCATGCAAAGCCTAGCTAGAGCCTTCTCTTCTATGTTCCTTCCTTGATGTGCCATAAGCCTTCTTTACTCCATTAACTTAGAATTTCTTGCAAAAGCTAAGCAATGGCCTCCAAACATGGTACAAAATCTGAAACTTATCTTGAACAAACTTATTAGTACCAAATAGCTCTTATTTGTTTTGTTATCATCAAAACTCTAAACAAATGGAGAATGTAACCTTTTGGGCCAACAATTTTCCCCTTTTTGATGATGACAAAACAAATAGGATATGTTAAAAAATAAAGGAGAGGTGTAAGCTCCCCCTCAAATTATGCTACATTAAACAAATAGAAACAATGTAATATGCAAGAAAAAACCATGAGACTAAAAACCATGAGGTATTAAATACTTGCAAAACACTTAAACTAAACTCAAATACAAGAAATCATAAACACTTTGTAAAAACAAAAATAATATAAATTTATATTGGAATCAAGACCATAATAAACTCAAACTTATTCTCCCCCTTTTTGTCATACATCAAAAAGGGTAAGAAAAACATTTTTATTCAATAACACAAACATTTAGTTCACCATAAATAAAGGAGAATCAAGCAAAATCAAGTGGTTTAGTGAAAATATCGGCAAGTTGCAAATCTGTGGAAACATAATCAATATCTATATCTCCTTTTTCAAAATGATCTCTAAGAAAGTGATATCTAATCTCAATGTGCTTGGTCTTACTATGTTGATTTGCATTCTTGGTCATATGAATAGTACTAGTAATATCACAAAAAAAATTTATATGATCATAATGCAAATCATAATCAAGGAGAGTATGTTTCATCCAAAGGACTTGTGCACAACAAGCCCCTGCCGCAACATACTCCGCCTCGGCGGTTGAGAGAGCTACGGAATTTTATTTCCTAGAGGACCATGAAACAAGACAATTACCAAGAAGTTGACATGTCCCACTAGTACTCTTTCTATCTACTCTACAACCCGCATAGTTGGCATCCGAAAAACTCGTCATTGAAAAATCTCCGGTTTTTGGATACCAAAGACCCATTCCAATTGTGCCCTTAATATAACGAATGATGCGTTTTACCGCAATAAGATGGACTCTTTAGGACACGATTGGAATCTAGTACAAAGACACACACTAAACATGATGTCCGGCCTACTTGCCGTCAAATACAACAAACTTCCTATCATGCTTCTATATAACTTAATATCAACACATTTACCTTGGTCATCCTTATCAAGCTTGCCATGGGAGTGTTGCAAACTTTGATCCTTCAAGTCCAAACTTCTTTACGAGTTCCTTTGCATACTTGGCTTGACTTATGAATATCCCATCTTGCAATTGCTTGATTTGGAGTCCAAGAAAGAAATTCAATTCACCCATGGAAGACATTTCAAACTCACATTGCATAACCTTTTCAAACTCCTTGCATAACAACTCATTAGTAGAACCAAAGATTATATCATCAACATAAATTTGCACAATTAAAATGTTATTATTAACATGCTTAGTAAAAAGAGTTGTGTCTACTTTGCCTTTAACAAAATCATTTGAAATGAGAAAACTAAAAAGCCTTTCATACCAAGCTCTTGGAGCTTGTTTCAATCCATACAAAGCTTTATCAAGTTTAAAACATAATTAGGATGAACATGATTAATAAAACCGGGAGGTTGTTCAACATAAACTTCTTCATTAATAAAACCATTTAAAATGCACTTTTCACATTCATTTGAAAAAGTTTAAAATTTTTAAAAGATGCAAAAGCTAGTGTTATCCGTATGGCTTCAAGCCGTGCTACGGGTGCAAAGGTCTCCTCAAAGTCAATTCCTTCAACTTGAGTGTAACCTTGGGCCACTAACCTAGCTTTATTCCTAATAACATTTCCGGACTTATCCATCTTGTTCCTAAAGATCCACTTAGTACCAATTATTGGTCTATCGTGAGGCCTAGGTACAAGGTACCAAACTTGGTTGCGCTCAAATTGATTGAGTTCCTCTTGCATGGCTAGCAACCAATATGAGTCCGCCTCGGCTTCGAGGATGCTTTTGGGTTCAAAATGAGAAATGAATGCAAAGTTACTATATAAGTCATGGAGTTTGGAGCGAGTTGTTACCCCTTAGAGACATCACCTAAAATGAGTTCCTTGGGGTGATTTGTAGCGTATCTCCAATCTTTAGGAAGCGGTTGAGAGCTTTCCTCTTTATCCTCTTGAACATCACCAATGGGTTCTTGCTTTTCTTCTTGAGTGGGTGAGTCCTTCAAGGATAGTCTCTCCATGTCTTCACCTAATGGGTCAATCTCTACAACATTCTCAACAACCACATTAGATTCTTCAAATTTAACATGCATGGATTCTTCAATGATAAGGGAAGATCTATTGAATACTCTATAAGCTTTACTAGTAGAAGAATATCCAACAAAAATAGCTTCATATGCCTTAGCATCAAATTTACCCAAGTTATCTCTAGTATTCAAACAAAACACTTGCATCTAAAAACTTTAAAATATGCAACATTAGGTTTTCTAGAATGATACATTTCAAAAGATGTTTTGGAAGAATTTTTACACAAATAAATACGATTTGAAATATAGCATTCGGTGTTTACGGCCTCGGCCCATAGATATTGAGGGAGGTCATATTCACTTATCATGGTCCTAGCCATCTCTTGAAGTGTTCTATTCTTTCTTTCTACAACTCTATTTTGTTGTGGAGCTTTAGGACATGACATTTCATGCTTGATTCTCTTTTCATCACAATAAGTCATGAAGAGTTGGTTAACAAACTCACCACCTCTATCACTCCTTATTTTCAAAATCGAAAAACCTTTTTCTTTTTCAACCCTCTTTCGAAAAATCTTGAAATGAGAAAAAGTTTGATCTTTGTGTTCCAAAAAGAAAACCCAAGTAAATCGGGAAAAATCATCAACTAAAACAAATGCATATCTACTACCATTTAAGCTCTTAGTTTTAGTTAGTCCAAAAAGATCCATATGAATTAATTCTAATGGCCTAGTTGACATGATATTCTTGATTGGTTTGAAGGAAGACTTGGTTTGTTTCCCAAGTTGGCATGCACCACAAATGCGGTCTTTCTCAAACTTCAAATAAGGAATACCCTTCACCAATTCCTTAGAATTAATCCTAGAAAGATGGTCAAAAGATGCATGTCCTAATCTTCTATGCCAAAGCCAAGAATTTTCATCAAAAATATTCAAGCATTTAGTAGAACAATCCAAATTAAGTATGTCAATGATATAAACATTATCATCACGAAATCTGGTGAGAATACAATCATTGGTTTTGCAATCAAAAATCTTGCAAGAAGAGTCATCAAAAACAACTTTAAGACCACGATCACAAAGTTGACTAATACTAAGCAAGTTATGTTTTAAACCATCAACAAGAACAACATTTTCTATAATAGGAGATGTACCAATTTGAATGTTACCTATACCGATGATAGTGCCCTTGGAGTCATCTCCGAAGGTGACGGTGCCACCTTCAACGTACCTTGATAGGGTTGTGAAGTTGTTGATATCCCATGTCATGTGTCTTGAACAACCACTATCAAGGTACCACCGCTCCTTACGTCTTGGAGCCTTGGTGTGTACCTACATCAAATAATTTAGGACTTGATTTTGGTACCCACATTTTCTTGGGTCCTAAAGCGTTAGTGTCATGAATCCATACAAGATTATTTGTTCTATTTATTTGGTCATAACAAAACTTAGCCAAATGTCCATTCTTACCACAATAAGTACATCTATACACTCTACCATATTTAAAAGCATAGTGAGTGTGTGACTTGTGAGCATGTGTAAATTTAGCATGAGTGTTGTGTGTAGTGTGAGCATGAGGAATTTTGACATGAGAAGCTTTAGCATGAGAAGTGTGCTTTTTAGAAAATATTTCCTCAAGTTTCTTAGTGTTGAAAGCACAATCCTTCAAAACTTTTTCAAAATCAACAATTCTAGTTTTTAATGAAGAAATTTCTTTTCCATCAATCTTTGGAAATTTTGCTTTGCAAGCAACTTTATAAGCACTAAATTCATTTTGAGTAGAAATAAGATTTGAGGAAATTTCATCCTTTTCTTTAGAAACAATAGCTAGTTGATTTTTAAGAAGAGCAACTTCCTTTTCCAATTTTGAATATTCTATCTTTTTATTATCATAACTCTCCGAAAGTTCAACAAAAGCATGTACAAGTACTTCTTTACTTAATTCATCTTCTTCATCAAGAGGTTGAGGGGTTACCTTTGGTGTGTTTGCCATGAAACACATGTTTGCTGTGTCCACCTCGTCTTCGGACTCGCTTTCTGAATCCCAAGTTGCTTTGTAAGCTTTCTTTTCGACCGGCTTCTTTTGCTTGAAGGAGGAAGTCACCTTTTTCTTGAATTACGGGCAATCGGCCATGATATGTCCGGGCTTTCGGCAATTGTAGCAAATGATTCTTCTCTCCTCTTTTCCTTCAAATTTTCTTCTAAAGTTGAACTTGTTCTTCCGGTACATTCTCTTCACGTTTCGCACAAGGAGGGATAGCTCCTCATCTTCTTCTTCATCTTCTTCATCGTCATCAAGAGTGGAGGAAGACTTGAAGGCCATGGATTTCTTCTTTTGAGGAGCCGCTTCTTCTCTTGCCTTCTTCTCCATCTCATGAGTCTTAAGGTTTCCAATAAGACTTATGAGATCCATTTCATCCTTGTCATTCAATTCTTTCAAGGTGGTGGCCTTTTGTTGGCCCAAAGGCCTTCCACTCTAGTTTTGATGATGATTAACTCATGTAGTTATGTGTACTAATAATCTTGTGATTTTAGTTTCAGATCATTAATCAAGATATTAGTTGGTGATTAGCTTCAACAAGATGATTTGGAAGCTTTCACATGTTGATTCAAGAGCCCGAGCGTCAAGATCATATATAGCACTTGCTCGGTGGATCAAAGAGTTTTGGATCAAGTCGACTTGGAGATTGCGCTCTACAAGTAGACATCGGTACCTAATTTAGTTTTGTGTTTAGATCCATTTGTAAAGATTAGAATAGTATGATATGCTCAAGTTCACAACACACACGTTTCATGTTTTGAATATTGGTTTTCGGTTTTTCCGTTTTTGGTTTAACCGATCTTGGTTTCATGAATAGACAGATCAAAACAAGTTTAAATAGTTTTATGTATAGTAGATTCATTCTATATACATGCATGCTTAACTTTCTAGACAAACTTAGTTTTGACTCACTTATTCATGTGTTTTATGTTTTGGTATTTTTTATAAACATATTTTGGAATTAAAGTCAAAAACATGGATATATATATGTTTCATGTATATAGGATTATATCCATATACATCATGCCTAAATGTTATTTAATATCATGTTTTTGTATTTGGATGAGTTTTGGATAAAATGTATTTTCAATTCAAAAATCCAAGTTTTAGAAAATACAAGTTTTGGTTTTTGGTAAAAATGATAAGACACAAAAATGTTTCAAAATGTGTGTTATTTGTGATGAAATTTTTATCACGTTTATATTTCAAAATAAAATGACAAAACTATTTTTGTGTATTTTTACAAGTTTTTATGTATTTATTAGAATATATTTTTACCCTGTTTTTCTGACCCAGAATAGTGGCTGACAGGCCAGGTCGGTCGACCGCACGATCGACCGAACTAAGGGCCGGTCGACCTGACGGTCGACCGACGTGCACAGCCCTGTGCACGTCTGGCAGACACTCGGGACGGTCGACCGGCCGGTCGACCGGACCAGAGAGCAGTGCTCTCTGTTTTGGGCGGTCGACCGGTAGCTGCCAGCGGTCAAATGTGACCGTTGGACGGTCGACCGGTAGTTCATTTTTGACAGATTTTGCTGTCAACGGCTATATTTTTCTGGGGACTATAAATACCCCACTAATGGCCTGTTTTCTCTAAGAATTTTTTGGACGAAATTTCTGAACTTTCTCTAGTGTTTTCACAGTAATCAAAAGAAGTTTTTGGGCTTTAATTGAACAATCCATTTGGTGTTTTTGCTAGGGTTTGGAAAATCAAGAAAGGGTTTTTGGGAAAAGATTTTGATTCAACTTCTTCATCTTGGTTTCTAATTTTTCCCAAAGATTTTCTTTGAGTTTTTGATTTCCATTCCTTTGATTTTTCTCCACACTTGAGCTACATCTACTATCTCATTCTATAGGATCTTTGTGTGGGAAGAAATTGTTTGTGGTTGTTGTTTAGACCACCAAGTTGTAGACCCTTCATTTGCTTGGCTTTGTGCCTTTCCCTCATTGTGTTGAGGAGGTTGTGCAAGTGGGTTGTATCCCTCAAGTTGTGAGGTGATCCTTGTGTTGCTTTGTGCTAATCCCTCAAGTTGTGAGGTGATTGTTTGTTGGTTTGGAGTTGTGCCTCAAGGAGAAGGTTGTGTTTGTAAGGAGAGGAGTTGGATACTCCTTGTAATTGTTATTGCCCCAAATCCTCGGTGGAGGTTCCCTTTGTGGGAGTCCTTTGTGGACAAGCTAGTGGACTTAAAATCCTTCTGTGTGAAGGCGGGGATGTAGAGCTGGGTGCTCGAACCTCGAAACATATCTTGTTGTTTGTGCTTGATCCCTTGGCTCTTACTCTCTCTCTTTACTTTGTGCCTTGCATCAATTCATATTGTTCATTCATAATTATTTGCTTGGCTTGTTTGAGTGTGCATCTCTTGTTGATTGCATTAGTTTTTAAATTCCGCATTAAGTTGACTAGATTAGCATTATCACCTATTCACCCCCCCTCTAGGTGATTTCAATTGGTATCAGAGCCTCCGCTCCTAATATTTAGGTTTAACCACCTAGGAGTGAGATCTTGGTTTGCTAATCTTCATTTGCATTTTTATTTGCACACATATAGTTGCACTCATGGATAACCCTCCTATGTTTGATTTTTCTAGACATGATATTTGGAAGGCCAAGATGAGTAGTCATTTAAAAAGCCTAGGACATCTAGTTTATCAAGCCACTACTCAAGAATCCCACCCAAATGCTAGCAAGCATAAAAAGGCAAATGCATTAGCACTTAAGACACTTATAGCATCTCTTAATGAAGATCTTCTACATGTGTTTGATCATTATGATTCGGCTTTTGCAGTTTGGAGCATATTGACTTCTCCCGAGCTTCCAAGGATTATTAACAAGATAAGGAGATCTAGGAGAGACATATCCGACGAGCATTGCCTCATGGTCCAAGGGAAGAACTCCCTTGAGGTACAATCGGATTCTCAACTAGATGATAGCTCTAGTTCATATTGCTATGGATGCTTAGAAGTTCAAACTTTAAATGTAGAACTTGCCTCTAAGCTTGAAAATTTTGTGAAAAAACATGACCTTTTGAAAAAGAATCATTTTGAATTAAAAGAAGAAATGAAGGATTTGTGCTCAACTTTTGAATTAGTTTTGCAAGAGAAGGAAGAAATTACTAGTGAACGTGACTCACTTTAATCTCAACTTGACCTTGTCCTAAAGGAAAATGAATTTTGAAAAGCAAAAATGATTGTGATGATGTTGTGAAAAACAATGAGGTTTTATCTTCTAAATTAAATTTTGTTTTAAAAGATAACCTTTCATTGAAAAATGAAATTGATTTCATTACAAAAGAATTGGATTTTGTTTTAAACAAAAATGAATCTTTGAAAATTGAATTGTCTTCACATGTTTGCCATGCTAGTGTAGCTTCACCTAGCACATCTTTTGCATGCTCCACTTTATCTTCTAGTATTGAAAATGACATAAATATTTTGAAGAAAAGTGTTGATTGTTTGGGCTCCACTTTGAGCCAATGTACTTTGAATCATACACGCTTGGAAACCTTGGTTCGCAAGAAACAAGTTCCATCTTTACATGTACACCCATCACGGCATACACATGCTCATCACGGACACAACCATAACATGTATGCTCATGTGTACACGTGTACACATTGTGGTCGAAAAGGCCACCTTGCTAGATTTTGCTATGATCGTTTACATATTGATAATTTAGCAAATAATCTTGTTTGGGTTAGGAAAGATACTAACCCCCGTGGACCCAAAAGAAAATGGGTACAAAGACCACCCCTTTGATTTTTGATGTAGGTGTGGCTCTCGCATCACTTGAGAGTATTGGTGCCTTGAGGTGGATGCGTTCCAAGCTTAAAAAGAACCATTTTTGGATGCATCACTTTCAAGGAAGGTTTGGTGGAGAGGACCACCATTGGTTTGGAGAACTTGATGCCTTCATCGGTTTTGGTATCTATCTCTAACTCCCGTTTATATTTGTATGCTTTTCGTGTTCATCTATTTATAGCATGTCTTGTTTTATTGTTCATTATGCTTATACCATGTTTATTAGATTAGTGATATACATGTTTAGTTACTTGAGACACTTCTTGCTTATATGGAATTATATCTATGTGTTCTCACCTTGTGTTTAACTAATATGTATGCTCTAGATCTAATGCACATGCATATACATAATGATCATATGTATGTTTATGATGTTTTGTTTTGATGACTCATGTTTTGTTTAGTATGTTGAATGCCATGTTTATTAGACTTTTGACATGCATGTATGGCTTTTGAGATCACCCATGTTTAGATGGACCCATTTGTTGTGTTCTCACCATTCGTGTAGCTATTATGTATATCATGATTCTAATAGCATGTGGATTTACTTCATGATCTTTTTTATGTCTATCATGTTGATTTATGTGTCGTTTTATGCTTCATGATTTGAATATATGTTTAGATGTTAGTTTTCATGAAAACTAGGATTTATACTTGTACATAGAATGGGCCACAAGTAACTCTTTTTATGTTTTTACTTGAATGCCTATTTGTGCCCATTAGATGTGCTAGTATAGTCTAGTTTTGATGATTCATGCATTCTAACTTATATTCCTCATTTTGTATATGTTTCTATGATCATGTGTTTTAACTTCATGTATATGTCTATCTTGTTCAAACCATTGATTATACATGTACATCCTTTGAGCCACGTGCCTTCATGCATATACTTTTGTGGACTCATTATGTTTAGGATATGTATGTATACTTTAGTTTGTACATGACATACATAAGCCTTGAAGTTTAAATCGTTTTGATGATTTTCATGTTTTTAGGTAATTTCAATTGGTAATGAAAATCTAGTTTTTCATGTTTTCATGTTTTTAAGGAATTTCATATGAGCTTAATTGAATATTTTCATGTTGATATGTGTCACATTATACTTGTACACTCACTTTATTAGTTTAATCATGATTTGTTTTCATGAGACTATGATATGGGCTTTATGAACTTTGAGTGTTTAGTGATCATGTGATTTACATGTGTTTCATGAAAAACAATTTTGTTTTATTCCTTACTTGAAGGATTTCGTACTAGTTAAAAATTTTTCCTTTAACTAGTTCGTATTCTTCACTATGGTAGAGATTTTCAAACACACTTTATTTTCAAACCTATTTTTGAAAACCCCTACCTTCTAAGGGCAGTTGGTTGGGAGACCATGCCATGTATACCCTTCTTGAATATCTTTTAAACTTGTGCATGAATGGGTGGTAGGTAATATAAGGTATACACTTGAAATTATTGTTGTTTCAATTGATATCATTGGATTCTTTCAATAGGTATCAATATTGACATTTTTGTATACTCATATATTTGTATGTATGTATGCTTTCATTTCATAGAGTATCAATTTCAATTGGTATCTAATTTTTCATACATATATATGTTTTTATTTGTGCTTATTATATTCATATATCTTAGAGCACAAATTTTGATCATGATAAAGCTTGTTTTATAATGACTATCTTGTTTCAATTGACTAGTTTTCAATTGGTATCCATATACAAGCTTATTCATTGTTTCATTTGGTATTTCATAAAGGGGGAGAAAACCTTGTATTTCAATTGGTATGTATTTCATCTTTCAATTGGTATGGTATTTGATTTCCACTCCCATACTTTATGATTAAAAATTTCAATTTGGTATCATATGTTCAAAAATGAAAAATATTTACAATTGGTATCAAAATCCTTGTTTAGAAATTCAAAATTTGTTATGTTTAATTTCAATTGATATCAAGATTGTTTCTTACAATTGGTATGTTATTTGTTTACTTATCAATTGATATCAAGATTTTTGTTTTCATTTGATATATGTTTTCATATAAACATATTTAATTTGAATTAAAACAATTTGTTATAATGCCTCGTTTACCTTTATTTCAATTGGTATCATTTGATATAGGCATTCCTTAAAAATTTTTTATACTCATTTCAATTGATATCATTTATGCACTTCATTGACATTTTTTTTGAATTGGTATCATGTTTTATGTCACCCCTTTATTGATTCTTTGTTTTGACAAAAAGGGGGAGAACATTTGTTTACTTTTACCCCTTTGTTGATGATTGACAAAAAGGGGGAGAAGAATTGAGTTTGCAGTTTATATGCATGTTTGTGTATGCATGTTTTTATGTTTTATTAAAGTTCAATTAGTATCAAAAGCATTATTTAATATGTTTATTTTTGGTATCAAGAGCTTCATTAGTTTTGTTTTTGCAAATTGGTATCAAAAGCTTGTTTTGAAAATGTATGTGTTTTATTTAATTGGTATCAAGAGAATGTTTTGAAAATTTATGTGTTTTTATGCATGTTGATGCATACATGTTTATGAACATTCATTGCATACTTAATTGTTTATCTTGATGCATGAGTTAAGGGGGAGCTTTCTTGAAGCTTAACTTTAATCCATGCATATATAACTCCATAAGTTTTGTCATCATCAAAAAGGGGGAGATTGCTGGCCCAAAGGCCTTCCACTCTAGTTTTGATGATGATTAACTCATGTAGTTATGTGTACTAATAATCTTGTGATTTTAGTTTCAGATCATTAATCAAGATATTAGTTGGTGATTAGCTTCAACAAGATGATTTGGAAGCTTTCACATGTTGATTCAAGAGCCCGAGCGTCAAAGATCATATATAGCACTTGCTCGGTGGATCAAAGAGTTTTGGATCAAGTCGGCTTGGAGATTGCGCTCTACAAGTAGACATCGGTACCTAGTTTAGTTTTGTGTTTAGATCCATTTGTAAAGATTAGAATAGTATGATATGCTCAAGTTCACAACACACACGTTTCATGTTTTGAATATTGGTTTTCGGGTTTTTTCCGTTTTTGGTTTAACCGATCTTGGTTTCATGAATAGATAGATCAAAACAAGTTTAAATGGTTTTATGTATAGTAGATTCATTCTATATACATGCATGCTTAACTTCCTAGACAAACTTAGTTTTGACTCACTTATTCATGTGTTTTATGTTTTGGTATTTTTAACAAAACATATTTTGGAATTAAAGTCAAAAACATGGATATATATATGTTTCATGTATATAGGATTATATCCATATACATCATGCCTAAATGTTGTTTAATATCATGTTTTTGTATTTGGATGAGTTTTGGACAAAATGTATTTTCTATTCAAAAATCAAGTTTTAGAAAATACAAGTTTTGGTTTTGGTAAAAATGATAAGAACAAAAAATGTTTCAAAATGTGTGTTATTTGTGATGAAATTTTTATCACAAGTTTATATTTAAAAATAAAATGATAAAACTATTTTTGTGTATTTTTACAAGTTTTTATGTATTTATTAGAATATGTTTTTACCCTGTTTTTCTGACCCAGAACAGTGGCTGACAGGCCAGGTCGGTCGACCGCACGATCGACCGAACCAAGGGCCGGTCAACCTGACGGTCGACCGACGTGCACAGCCCTGTGCACGTCTGGCAGACACTCGGGACGGTCGACCGGCCGATCGACCGGACCAGAGAGCAGTGCTCTCTGTTTTTTGGGCGGTCGACTGAGCGGTCGACCGGTAGCTGCCAGCGGTCAAATGTGACCGTTGGATGGTCGACCGACCGGTCGACCGGTAGTTCATTTTTGACAGACTTTACTGTCAACGGCTATTTTTCTGGGGACTATAAATACCCCACTAATTGCCTGTTTTCTCTAAGAATTTTTTGGACGAAATTTCTGAACTTTCTCTAGTGTTTTCACAGCAATCAAAAGAAGTTTTTGGGCTTTAATTGAACAATCCATTTGGTGTTTTTGCTAGGGTTTGAAAAATCAAGAAAGGGTTTTTGGGAAAAGATTTTGATTCAACTTCTTCATCTGGTTTCTAGATTTTCCCAAAGATTTTCTTTGAGTTTTTGATTTCCATTCCTTTGGTTTTTCTCCACACTTGAGCTACATCTACTATCTCATTCTATAGGATTTGTGTGGGAAGAAATTGTTTGTGGTTGTTGTTTAGACCACCAAGTTGTAGACCCTTCATTTGCTTGGCTTTGTGCCTTTCCCTCATTGTGTTGAGGAGGTTGTGCAAGTGGTTGTATCCCTCAAGTTGTGAGGTAATCCTTGTGTTGCTTTGTGCTAATCCCTCAAGTTGTAAAGTGATTGTTTGTTGGTTTGGAGTCGCCTCAAGGAGGAGGTTGTGTTTGTAAGGAGAGGAGTTGGGTACTCCTTGTAATTGTTATTGCCCCAAATCCTCGGTGGAGGTTCCCTTTGTGGGAGTCCTTTGTGGACAAGCTAGTGGACTTGAAATCCTTCTGTGTGAAGGCAGGGATATAGAGCTGGGTGCTCGAAACATATCTTGTTGTTTGCGCTTGATCCCTTGGCTCTTACTCTCTCTCTTTACTTTGTGTCTTGCATCAATTCATATTGTTCATTCATAATTATTTGCTTGGCTTGTTTGAGTGTGCATCTCTTGTTGATTGCATTAGTTTTTAAATTCCGCATTAAGTTGACTAGATTAGCATTGTCACCTATTCATCCCCCCTCTAGGTGATTTCACCTTTATCTCCCATGATGAAGGAAGAGCCCGAATTACTTTCCGCACCTTTTGGTCATTGCTAATATCATCACCTAAAGAGGAAAGAGCATTAGTGATTTTAGTAAACCTTGTAATCATGCAATCAATAGACTCGTCATCAATCATTTTAAAGCTTTCATATTGGGACCTCAAGAGATCTATCTTAGCTCTCTTTACTTGTGATGTCCCCTCGTGTGTGACCAACAAATGTTGCCAAATCTCATAGGCGGATTGGCAATGTATTACCCGTGTAAGGTCATCCTCATTCAAGGCGGTTAGGAGGGAATTTTGGGCCTTAGAGTTAGCCTCATATTCTCTAAAGGTAAAGTCGGACCAAGTGCTTTCATCACTATCGGGTCTAACATAGGGTTTGGTCAAGAATTTAGCACTAAGCTACCTAAAGATTGTAAGAAATGTCATCCTAACCTTCCAAATAGGGAAATTAAGTCCATCAAATTTACGAGGGTTTTGATGTTGTCGGCCATGTTTACTGGTGTGTGAATGAAGGAATGCAAATGATTAATTAGCAAATATAAGAATCTCTCTAAGGATGTTAAGCCAAACCTAGAGTCCAAGCTCTGATACCAATTGAAAATCACCTAGAGGGGGGTGAATAGGTGATTATGCTAATCAATCCACAATTAAAAATTATGATGCAACAATCAACCCAAAACAAGACTAGAAGCCGAATACCCCGTGAAGGGCTCTGAACTCCTTCCTCGTGATTCCTCTTGAAAAGAGTTTGAGGTGCGCAATGCAATCTTGTTGTATGAGTATTTGATTGACAAAATGGATATGCAACAAGTGAATAAAGCAATGAGTGAAAATAGACCAAGTAATTGAAGTAAGTAATTCAAGCAAATAATTGAAGCAAGAATATAGTGCAAGAGATAAGAGCAAGTAAACCAAACGCAAACACCAAGAATTTTTCCGAGGTTCGAGCACCCAGCTCTACGTCCCCGCCTTCACCCAAAAGGATTTCTAACTACTAACTTCACAAATAGTTACAACTACACCGGAGTACCCAACTCCACAATTTCAAGTACAAGTTCTCTCTTGGTGATCAAAAGACCACAACTTTCTTTTGCAAAACCTCTTTACCTTACAAGAACCCTGTAGAATAATGGTTAGAATTTGAAGCTCAAATATTGTAAGTGGAAAAGGAAATGAACTTGAGAGAGTTTAGAAAATAAACTTGAGGGATTCTTCAGCGCAAAAAACCAAGGACCAAACTCTTTTGAATGCCTTTGAAAACTTTTGAAACTTTTTGTAAATCTTGTTATCTTAAAAACCTCTCCCTAATCACCCATATTTATAGGAGAGGGCTAGGGATTAAAGAGTAACCCACATAATGGTAATTAGGAAGTATTTGACCCAGAAAATACCATTTAAACACATTTAGAGAAGAAAAAGACAAATTTATAACGTGTTTAAAAAACTAGCTGTTATGGCTGAAACGGCTCTCTCGGTCGACCGGTCGGTCGACCGGAGTTCAAATAAAGTGACCGTTGCAGGCTCTCGGTCGACCGCACCGGTCGGCCGAAACAAACAGAGAGTGATACCATTTCAGTCGGCCAGCCGCTCGGTCGACCGAAGGGCTTCGGTCGTCCGCCCGGTCGACCGGGAAACGTTCACACGGATATGCACCAAACTGCCAGAAATCCAGTCGACTGGGTCGGTCGGCTGATCTGACCTGACTAGTGTCGGTCGACGTCGGTCAACCGCTCAGGCCAAAAGTCAAAACTGAGCAAGAATTTTGAAGGGGATTTGGAATCTAACAAGATAGTTTTGATTTGAAACATGTAATATACCCAAAATTGAGTTTGTAATCAAAAGGCTTTAATTTAAAATAATTTTTATATATATATAGGGAATATTTTTGGAAATGATATGTGCGCAAAAACGTGTGTGATAGAGCTTCAAACCTATTCATTATTCTTTAACAAAACTATTAAAACTAAAAACAAATCTAATGAATTCTCTTGAGCAATCTTGAAATCTTGAGCCATGCAAAGCCTAGCTAGAGCCTTCTCTTCTATATTCCTTCCTTGATGTGCCATAAGCCTTCTTTACTCCATGAACTTAAAATTTCTTGCAAAAGCTAAGCAATGGCCTCTAAACATGGTACAAAACCTGAAACTTATCTTGAACAAACTTATTAGTACCAAATAGCTCTTATTTGTTTTTGTTATCATCAAAACTCTAAACAAATGGAGAGTGTAACCTTTTGGGCCAACAGAACTTTGATTCATTTGAGAGTCAAGAATTTGTTACCTCTCAAAAATCCTAATTGAAGCAATTCGGAGACTCGGCCGCCAGCTGAGAGAGACTCTCTTAGCTGGCGCAATGTGGCTGAATTTTAACCACAATTTTTGGGTGCTGGTACCATGGTCGCAGTTTTTATGAGGACTGTGATTAAGTTGCAGTATTTTATGAGAACTGCTGCTATGGTTGCAGTCTTTTCTAAGGACTGCGACCAAGGTAGCAGTCTTTTCTGAGGACTGCTACCATGGTTGCAGTCCTAATTACACTGAAAATTATGATTTTAGCATCTCGCATGCATAGTTTAATGATTATTTTCGTATAAGACCCAACCTAATTAGACCCGACCCGATTGCCACCCCTAGATCTGTGTTCACTTTTCGCACAGGGCCCCTTAAATCTCTGAACCGGCCCTGCATTAAAGCAATCTCCAATATAGCGGTATAAGCATTTTGACAGCTTTATAAGGAGCAAGAGGTACACACGAAACTGTTATGACCCATGTGTGTATTACAATAATCTACCGGGTGGAGAGTATATCTATCTACTATTATATGTGGACGATATGTTCATCGCTTCTAAGAGCAAATCCATAATTGATAAATTAAAGAAGGACCTGTCTTCCGAATTCAAGATGAAGGATTTGGGTGAAGCGAAGAAGGTGCTAGGCATGAAAATTGAGCAAGATCGGAAAGGTGACAAGGTTAGTTTGACGCAAAATGGGTACTAGAAGAAGGTACTTCAAAATTCAATATTAACAACGATAAAGTTTGTAAGTACCCACTGGCCTCTCATTTCAAGTTAAAGGCTACCGTGTCTCCTACTATTGTTGAAGAGCGTGAATACATGACTGGCGTATCCTACGCTAGCGCGGTTGGTAGTTTAATGTATGCAATAGTGTGTATAAGGCTCAATCTGTCACAAGTTATCTCAACGGTTAGCAGATACATGCATGATCTTGGCAGGGTCATTAAGAGGTAGTGAAGTGGATTTTACAGTACATCAAATATACCATAGACATTGATTTGGTATTTAAGAAGAATTTTACAGGTAAGTAATAGCGTATCAGGTACGTTGATTTAAGAGTATATTAGATACGTTGATTCCGACTACGCAAAAGACCTCGATAAACGCCAATTTACAACAGGATTTGTGTTTACATTATCCCGACCATCAGTAAGCTGGCGCCCTACTCCACAGTCTATTGTCACATTGTCTATTACGGGGGCCGAGTATATGACCATGATAGAGGCTATGAATGAGACAATTTGGCTTTAAGAATTGCTTGAGGGTTTGAAGATTAATCATTATTGTTGAAGATCAATTGTGATAGCATGAATGCTATCTATTTGGCAAAGAACTATATTTATCATGCATGATGCAAGGACGAAGCACATCAACATCAAGTTCCACTTATTCGGGAGATTCTTGATGAGGGTGACATCGAGTTGCAAAAGATTCACACGAAAGATAATCACGCTGATATGCTTATCAGAGTTGTTCCTAGAGTGAAGTTCGAGCATTACAAGAAGTTACTCCATATCCTTCCAGTCGCTTGAGCTCGGTGAGTTCGTTTGATGAAGTACGAGTGGCTTGATCTCATGGGCAGGGGTACGTAGGCAACCAAATTGGTGCAGCCCAATGGAGTCGACATGATATTATGTTGTGTTTCACTCAGATTTGAGAAATCTTCACCGAGGTGAATAATTGTGGGAAGAGAATGTAAAATCTTAATGGTGAAGTTTGTTAACTCCTTGATGATAGTACGGAGTTTGCATGGAGCGCTAGGATGCAGCAGATATATGGACACACCAACAGAGAGCAGCATTTTACTTAGTCTGTCGACAAACCATCTTGGTTGTCAACAGGCCCCCTAGCTGTCGTCAAACATATCTGAGAGTTAGGTATTATGCAGACTGGCTCAGTCTGTCGACAGGCCAACTGGCATGTTGATAATGTTTGGTCTCTGGACTTTCTAAGTTGGATTCAGAGTACATTCTGTTCCGAATTTAGAGTTTTTGGTTTCCTTTTCTCCACGAACTCTGTGGCTATATAAGAAGGGGTATTGTCCACATGTATTATATTCTGTAGTTGTTGATTAATAAGATCTCTCCCCCCTTCTGCCCCGAGGATGTAGGCAAATTGCCGACCTCGTTAAATTCTTTGTGTTCTCGCTTTATTCTCTTTACTTGTTTGTTCGTGCAGTGATGGCTATTCTCTGGTGTGAGGTAATTCTCTGGTGGGTTCACCCCAACAAATTATTGGTTGGCTTTTAAATTATTTTATCAGAACCAATTGAAGAAGGTTTCTCTTGTGGCTCTTTCACAAACTTTGTCCCTCTTATTTGTTCGTCTTCATTTCACGCGAGAAAGAGCAAGAGGGAGAGGGGAGAGAGAGCAGCGCCTTAGCCGCCGTCACCGTCTTCCCCTCAATTCCTCACCCTCTTTCTCGCCCCTCTAACCCCCAAATTCATCTCCTCTCTTTCTCTCATCGCTGTTGGTCTATTTCTCGTCGTCAACAGTGGTATACTAGTAATAAAATAGATTAGTCAAAATGACTACGCAAAGTAACGAAGGGTCTATTTGTTTCGCCGTAAAAAGCGTAAAAGTCAGTAATTCGTAAATGACTTATAACCCATTATAACTACGACGTTTGTTTGAACCGTAATTCGTAAAAGCCTTACACAACTCAACTATCACTCATTTGCAACCCAATTACCACTCACTTACAGCCCAATTACAGTTAATTTTGTGGTCATGCAAATTTGTATTATTTTTTTGTTAATATTAATTTTTTTAATATTTAGTATTTTTAATATTTATTTGCAATATTAAAATTTTTTAATCACCAAATACTTAATTTTGTGGTCAACTTTTTTACTTACGACTTACACATTACGACAACCAAACACTGTAAAATATAATACATTTTCTCATTTATAACTTTTTATTACCAATTGAATATCGTAAAATTTCCATATATATAACTCATTTACAACTGTAAAAACTAAGGGCCTGTTTGGTTGTCGTAACTGGCCGTAATTCGTAAGTCGTAATTAGTAAAGTCTTTTACAGTTGTAAATGAGTTACATGCATGTAAGCTTTATGGTGTTTGGTTGGTAATATAAAATTGTAAGTGGAAAAGTGTATTGTGTTTTACGATATTTGGTTGTCGTAATGTGTAAGTCGTAAGTGAAAAAGTTGACCACAAAATTAACTATTTGGTGATTTAAACAGTTTTAATATTGCAAATAAATATTAAAAATGCTAAATATTAAAAAAATTTAATTATTAACATAAAAAATAATACAAATTTGCATGACCACAAAATTAACTGTAACTGGGTTATAAGTGAGTGGTAATTGGGTTGCAAGTGAGTGATAATTAGATTGTGTAAGTTTTTTACGAATTACGGTCCAAACAAACGCCGTAGTTGTAACTGAATTGTAAGTTATTTACGATTTACGGACTTTTACGCGAAACAAACGGCCCCTTATGGCTTGAATTAAGGCCAATTAGGACAACCAGACCCGAAAGAAAACAAAAGCAAAAAGTTAAGCTGGACAATGGCCGTAATTTCCAGTGGCAGCGTCGACACACGCTGGATGTCTTGCCCGAGACGAGAGAGCCAATTTTCCCGCCCACTGAAAATCTCTAAAAATCCCCCGTTGGGCAAAAGAAGGCCCTTCAAGCTCCACCCCTCGCCGGCGAGGAATCGATCGATAGGTCGACGATGAGGAAGGCGACGTTCAGCGGCACGAACGTCTTCCTCTCCCGCAACCTCGTGCCCCGACTGTCTACGACGCCGTCCACGACGCCCTCAAGCTCAACGGCGCCCAGGTCTTCCTCTGCTGCGATCCTTCTAGAAATTCCCCCGATGACTACCACGTCATCTCCTCTCCCGACCACGTCAGCCCTAGATCCCTCCTCTTTCTTCTTCTAGATCGTCTTATTTTAGCATGTTCTCTGACCTAGCGATTGTCTGTGGAATTTTGCAGGAGAAGTTCGAGATTCTCAAATCCAAGGGCTGCAATCTCCTCGGTATTTCAATTTCTTTAGTGAATTTGTTGATTTTGCTTAATAGTCATGAACTGTGCATTTTCGTGATTCTGGATGCTGAAAACCTTATGAAAACTGGAGTTTGAGAAATAAAGTCCGAATCTTTAGGTTTCATTGTGGTGGCTATGAACCTTAGGTTTCTCAATCATCAAGTTACTCTTTTGGCGTTTGAAGTTAGACATCTGTATATGGAATTGAACATGAAAATTTGGAATCAACGAGCAACTGGGAACTGTTGCAGCTAGTAGAGGAGTTATTCAATAGAGAAACAAGTTTCAATATTGAGATTTATACTTGTGTTAAATTCAACATCAATGTGATTTTTAAGTTCAAAATGCGTAGAGAAAGGTTCAGTTTATACAATCTGGTCTGCTCTTCTCTTCTTCAATGCCGCTGTTTGTACAATTTGGTTTGTTTCTTCTCTTCTTCAAGTATCCTGTTTAAAGCATTGACGATGTGGCTATCTTTAACAAATTTGGGTATGAGTGCGCGTTCCCTCATAAAGTATTGATGATGCGGGGCTTGTCATAAATGTTAAAAGTAGATTACAGGTAGAAAAACCTACGTCATTGTTTGCGCAGCTAATCCAGTGCAAACAGGGAGCAACCTTCGGAAATGCTACTAGGTTGTCTAGAAGAAAAGAACAAGAAATCAAAAGAGCCATGAAAGTTCTTATCTGCTCACTTTATCATCTTAATAGTATAAGAGGTTATAAAATGTTTTTAAGGTGATAAAATGAAAGGAATAATAATCTGTGAATTAGGGAATCAAATTAACAAAGTTTGCTCATAGTTATTAACAAAGGAAAAAGGAGTTTGTGAATTATGGGCTTTGTTCACCCTTTTGCATCTAACTTAATATAGTGTTTATAAAAAAAAGAAGCTTCTTTTCAGAGGTCAAAACTTAATTTAAAACACACATTATATTATCTGTATGCTTATCGCTTTACTTTGTGAATGGTAAGGTTGGCTGCCAATTCTAGGTAGTTATGCTGATTAACCTATTACTTGACATGACTCAGAACGCTATACTTAACCACCAGTATAACTTTTTGTCCCTTTTTCATGTAAATGTTTGACAGGACCACAATGTGTTCTCTCATGTGCCAAAGAACGTAGAGTTTTACCTAAACAAGGTTACACGTGTTGCCTTGCAATGGATGGAGTTAAGTGCTCGCCTCTGGATTTGAAAGGGAGAAGAAGGTGATTTATTGACTTTCAAAGTTATCTATTTTCACCTGCAAATGTTATGAGTAGATTTGGCTCCACTAAATAAGATAGCAGTTTGTTCAATCATGTTATATGCCTAAAACATCATTTGCTATAGGGATTGCATAATTTTTCCTTTATAACTCGCTAACTTTGCTCATAAAATATATTAGACGGTCCTCGTATAGGATGCAACATGATGTATATGTTTGTATTAATCATGCTTTACAGCATGTAAGTCAGCTGTTATTCTGTAACCTCTTCAGTTACGATAGACTATTCTGTAAAGGACAGACATCTTTTAAGTGCAATTTGACGGTTTACTTTAAAATGTATCTGTGAAGGAAGTATGTTGAAGATGGAGATCATTTCTTTTGGGACATTTTGGTTACTTGTGCTTCTAGTTCTCGTAACTAGAAATCAGAGTTTTATAGTAAAATATTGTGTTTGTTCACTTGTATTCAATTCAGGCGCAGCATCTGGAAAACCAGGAAGGTTCCCCACTTCTGTATACTGAAATATGGGCAAGGGCCAATATATTTCAAGTTGCACGGAGATTTTTTGTTGAATGAGCCCGATATCAGGAGTAAATGCTCATGATTAGCAATAAATATCTGGTATTTTTCATTTTCTGCTGCCTCTGATGGGAACGCCGGCGGGGTGGGCAGATGGCTTGGTGCGCTATGTGATCCTTCAATGTTTGAAATTTTGTATTGAGTTCTCACATTTTGAAATGTGCAATTTAATTACGGCAGAAGAATCTCTCTTTTAAGTGCAATAGGTTCTTTTTGATAATCTTAGCTTTGTGCTCTAACTGAGTAACTGTACCTATGTATCTCTGTCTCTGGCTGTCACTTGAGGTGCAAATTAAGTGAGTTTCCTTCATCATTCATTGATCACTAATACAACTCAGTGTCTACTTGTCACATGAAGTGCATTAGATTCTTTAACAATTTTCATCTTTTCATTTGAACTCTTGATTTACTTATAGCAAGTTGCGATGTGAACTGCGAGTTGAGTCCATGCACTCCCTCTGATTCCTTTTAGCTTCTATTATGCTTAAGGTATTCATTCAATTTGTATTGTGTCAGATGACTCTGATATTATATATTGTTTCTGTACCTATAAATTCTATTATTATGTTTGCTAGAAATCTTACTGTTGGTTGATTGATGAATCTAATCTTCTTTTTTGTAAGCAGTGCTTCTTTATTCACTGCATTGTAGAAACTTATGGGATAACACTAATGGTCATTTGTCATTATACCACAAATTTTTTTCTCGTCTCCAATTTATTCTCTCTTTCACGCTACTGCCTTTTACACTTCATGAACATTCCACGTTGATTACTCTAGATAGAGGAAATCAGGATAATGGTCATATATGCTTCCACATGTGCTGGATGAGAATGACCACAAATATAATCATTTTATGGAAACGATGGGTTTATTCTCAAATTCAACATAACCACATTGCAACTGCATGTATAATAAGTATTACATCTTATGTTCCTAAAATCTGCATTCCCGTGTCAACCCCAAGTATATTTGTGAATATGCGAAGTTTAGGACAAGCTTAGTGATTGGGGAAACAAACAAAGTTCATTTTTTTAAGATTATTAACATCAACAACAAAGCCTTCATACCATTCTCTGGGATCAGTTACATGAATCCTTTTTCTCCAATCAGCTCTGTTAAGAGCCGTCTCCTCCATTATATTATCAAGTACCATATCTACCTACCTCAGTCCATACTTGTTTAGGTTTAGCCCTAGTTCTGGGTGCTCCCTTCAACTACAAAATCATATTCTATTACCAGGCAAATACTCATCAGTCTCTCCGCAAATGTCATGACTATCTCAAGCTATTCTCCCTCATTTTGTGCCCTCTCTTTAACGTTGTTTAGATGTACTCATTTCTTACCCTATCTTTTAGCATATTCTTACTCATATGTCTCAACATTCTGATTCAGATGCACTTTTTTTTTGCCTGGACATATCATTCTTTGTTGCTAGCATTTTAACCCATAGAGCATGGCTAGTCATACAACCATCTTATAAAAAAAAAAAATTCCTTCAACTGGCTCCTCCATTTTCAAAAGAAAATGGATTAAAAAGATTGGTTCAAAAGGAAAATCAATTTTCCTTCTGTAGTCACATGCCAGCTTATCTTAAGGAGAATATGCTATCTGCACTCTTCAGTGATACATCAGGCCTCAACATGACATTATCACAATATGGATTTGACAATGTGTTTAACCATCCTATTATGGACGCACCGAGCCATAAGAGTTGCACCATATAGGCTAATAGATATAACTTGTATTTTCTAGAGTTTTGTGTTCATGCCTGTGCCTCTCTGGCGGATAGCTTGCAGCAGTGGGGAAAAGTTTATTTATTTATTTATTTTGTATGATTTTGGGGAGGGGATTTAGAAGTACTGATTTAACCCAGGCATTATGGGATAGGTGAAATATTGTAATATTGTTACAGAGAGATGCATAAACCAGATTTTTGGCTCACACAATGCACATGTATACATGAGAAAGTGGCGTATGGCTAGTTACTCATTTTGAGGATAAGAAAAAGAGGAACAAATGAGTGCAATAATCATACTGGAAAAAATAATTTAACCTGAAAGTTTGTTGTTTTCAAAGTTGAACATCATGACGTACGCATATTGCTAGCACTCAATATAATGGCGACCACGTGTCTTTTTTACACTTTCACCTGAAATATCTTGGAGAACAAGACCTTCAAAACTACCCTATAAGTAAACCAAGACCTTCAAAATTATGTGAGAGGTCTGGCTAAGCCTTCTATCACCCTTTACAAACACTGGCTCTTTATGTAATTTGCGTGCAAGTCGTAGATGAAGGGTTTGAACTTTCAGATGCGGTTATATTGATGATGGTTGATAGGTTGACCGCTAATTTTTTTTATTTTTTATTTTTTTATTTTCGTCTTTGATGGCCACCCCACAATGAGGAATAAGGCTTCGTTTGTTGCTGCTGCTCTCGATGTATCATGCACATAATATGTACATGCAACACGTAATATATGCTAGTACAATTAACAGAAAGGCCATATTAGTTATTTGCATCATCCATCAATTGCGTTGGGAGATGCTATTTCATAAAACTGAAACCTTTGTGTTATCTGTGTCTGTGTGTGCTGCTGACCGTTTATGTTATTCATTTGTTCTTTACAGGCTATAATTGAAAAGCTAGTGACTGGTATGGGTGGTATACTGCAGACAAAGGCCTCCCTGGATGTCAACTTTGTCATTGTAAAGGATGTGTTGGCTGCTAAATATAAAGTAAGTTGATCAACTTTGTCATTTGTATTTGCCATTATTTAGTTAACACTGCATATTTCTCTTTGCATCATGTTTTTGTCTTGCCGTATTGTGTCATTTCCTAGGCTATTGTCGAGGGACTAAATGCTAATTGTTGATAGATTCATACTTATTGACTACTGACATCATTTATGTTAAGCCTTATATTAGTTGAGTTAAACCTAAGATCCAGTTTTGCTGACTTTCCTAGCAGTATAGCCTTTCAGTAGGGATGCACGTGGAAATAACCCAATCCAAGATCAATTTATTCTCATTTTGCTAAATATGGATATGAGGTATCTTTCAGTTTCAAATATGCATACAAATGTGGAAGTAGTAAACCATATGAAACACCTGAATACACATCCAGTAAAAGACTAGAACATGTCCTAATCCATATAAACTAAAGTCTGTTCTGTGTTACATCATGTATACATATACACATACCACAAATGCGCGCGCGCGCACACACACATTTATGCATCATTTGTCTAATCTAAGAAGGAGAATTAAAGGTGTGAATCCTTCTCTCTACTCTGTATGCTCATGATGCCTTTCCCCCTTGGCAATATTAGATCAGTTTGTGCCTCAAAGAATCACTAATTTATACTTTAAATCTTGATAAATGATGTTAGTGGCTACAAAGTCATGCGATAAAAGCTTTATCAAAATAAGGGACAATCACAACTTGTTCAAACTTCGATTCAAAATTTGGCCATCATCGGGACACAAACTGTCTGGAGCTGATGTTCGAAGCAGTCCAAATAAACCTCTTGAATCCTTAAAGGGGCGATCACTGGTTCTACTACTATTTTTTTGGAAAGACAAAGAGGGAATCACTCTTTTGAAGTTCCTGGAGGAATAACATAAAGGCAAATGCTGAAAAAGGAAACAAACTAGGAACCAAGATCTACATCTTGGCCAATGAAGGTCAAGCGGTAAAAGAAAAGTTAGGTACTTTAGTCTTGTAAGAGAGGATGAGAGGGTCACTGCAGGCTAGCATTGAATAAATATTTTGTTAGCAGGACTATTTAGCTTGATTTAGAGACATTCTTTGTCAAGACACCTATCTGAATAAATAAACTAGGGAGTGTTTTTCACGTCTGAAGGTACAGAAGCCTTTGGTACTTAATATCTCCCGAATCACAGTAATCCTGATACAGTGGTTTTCCAGTTGGTTTCTAATAAACTCGTGAACTTCTTTTAATGCATGCTTTTAAGAGTTACTGCTTGGTTGTTCCTGGTATTTGTTCTGCACATTTCATTTTCTTTACTTTTGATTGGAGATATGACCATGCCTATAATTATTGTCTCTTAATTAATTAACATTGTTTTTTTTTTTTTTTGGTATTTTGTGCAGTATGCTTTAAATGTTCTGAAAAAACCTATTGTCACCTGAACTGGTTATTTCAATGTTGGACCGAGCATCGTGTGGTGCCTCAGGAGCCTTTCAAAATTCTTCCTCTCACTGGCCTGACAATTTGTGTAACTAGAATTCCTCCAGGTAGGCAATATTGCATTGAATGATCTATCTTCCTATATAACTGGAAATGACAACTATTTTCCTTTGGTCACCATTAGTTTTTAGTATCCACTGTTAGGAACAGTAGCTACGGCCCAGAATAATAATGATATCTTGACAAGGTAATTGATGGTGGATTGGATGATCAGTGACATCTTTGGTAGGTGAGACACAGTTCATTAAAAATTGAAAAGATGTTTGATTTTATGTTAATTTCTTCTGAAAAGGTGTTTGATTGTAAGTTAATTCTTCTTTTCCAGTCTCTTCATTAAACTAGGTTGATTTTGGTGTCTGTTTATTGTCTGGTGGGCATCAGTCCCGTCTCAGATTATCACTTTGTTAGCTTTTAACTTTTATTTAAGAGTGATAAGATGTTGGTTTTTACACAGATGAGCGGAAGGAGATAGAAAAGCTGATCATACAGAATGGTGGCAGTTATTCTGCTGATCTTAC